>JASDQU010945781.1:0-33369 GCA_032191745.1 Picea mariana
TATTATGTTATGTTGAAACGTGTTATTTTTTTGTGTCATGATCTCATGTAGATGGTTGTCATTGAAAGAAATCCATGAAGATGATATAAAGTATTGGAAGAGAGAAATTCCTCGTCTAATGTGTGAAATGCAAAAGTATATACCTCCAACATTTTTCAATGCACAAGAACACTAGCTCATACACCAAGTTGAGGAGATTGAAATTTGTGGATCTGTTCACTCAAGGTCAATGTGGATGGTGGAGAGGCACTTGAAATCATTGAAGGCGTTGGTTAGACAAAGAGAACATCCCGAGGGTTCTATGGTGGAGGGATATATGGTATATCAATCCATGGTGTATATTAGTCAGTATCTTCCTAAATTAGCAGTGCCAACTATGCATGCAGTGGATCACATTTGGGATGTGAACTCTGTTGGATCANGATGAGAATGCATAGATGAAGATGGATCAATGAGTTGTCATTGATATGATGAAGATGGATCAATGAGTTGTCATTGATACATGATGAAGATGGATCGATGTCGTTTCATTTGTCTATGATGCATTGTTGGAAAAATGTATAGATGACTCATTATTGTATTATCATGATTGATAAGGTGCAAAAATGGATGAACTCCAAAGTGGTCCCCTTATAGTGAAATCCCTCATGGGAATATGCTTTGCGAATTGAGTTATCCTAGAAGAATGGTTGGAGGACCTGTTGGAAGAAATATTGAAATTTTGGCTTTCGGTAACTTATGAGGAAAACATTTATAGTGTTTAGCTACCGAAAGGGCAGACTTTCGGTAGCTTAAATCTCGGGTTTCATATGCCATTAGCTGCCGAAAGTGTATTGGTCGAGACCAAGTGTTCAAGCGCCACGCATCAAGCCACATGGAGGAAGAGCTCATGAGTAGGCATGAAAAGAATGCAATAAATGACACAAAATCACTATAATAGGGTTTAACATAAATGCCACGTCACCATTTCAAGGTTTCGACCATCGAAGGTTTGGTCGACGTAAAGATTTTAACCACTGCTCTATTTCCTGAAACCCAAAATCCCAAAATTAGGGTTTCGAGACTTTCGGTGGTTTACAGTGCTCCAAAATCTCACTATTAGCCACTGAAAGCCAGTACTTTCGGCAGCTAAGATACCCTTGTTTTCGGCCTATTAGCCACCGAAATCGCAGATCTTTTCCAGTAACTAAACTGCCTTAGAAAAAGTCGGTTTTCTTAGCCATGGAGAGGCCATTTTGCGCACTTAAATGGTCGATTGACATCTATAGATCCTAATATTTCCATTGGTGCATTCATATTTTCATTTGGATCTTGGGAAGGCAGTCAAAAGTCCCCCGCAAGATGAGGTTCATTTTCAGAAATGTGGCGTTGTTTACTCTGTTGAGTCATCATTTTCAAATGATGATTCTGAGCGACTGGAATATCATTTTGAGAAATGGTCAGAGGTTTTTATGCCTAACACTTCATAGATAAATAACCTCTCTCAGTTTTCCTACATGTGTCACATAGTGGGAGCATAAAATCCATCTCCGAGCCCTAATATTCGGATCTCGTATTTTCCTGTTTTGACACATGTTTGTAAAATGTAGATATGGGGAAAATGGAAATGGATCTCAGGGAACTGAGAGAGGTTTTTTCTTAGAACAAAAATATTCACAAAATGCTCTTTCAGTTTATACACAGTTGTCATGATTCGAGAGATACAGAACCATAACCGCAGCCACATTTTTCAGCAGTTTGGTCCGTTTTCTAATGGCAGAAAGTTTCTGAAATTGATGGTAATTGTTGTTGTCTTTTATTAAGAACCAAATATCAATATAGCATAGAAAAACCTCAAAAAAAGTACTCAACACCTTGAAAAAGAGATAATTTCATATAATAAGCCTCTTTGAGGGTGTAGAAGTTCCCTTTTTGGGTGGCATGTTGGCCAAGTATAACTTTTGAACCTTGATTTTGAGGTGGTTCTGCTAGACAATATTTCTTTTGTTGTATCTCCCAAGTGTCAGCCCTTATGGGTATGAAACTTTGTTTTATGTAGTTCTCTAATATTTCTTCTCTGCAATGCCACAGGTCTGATCAAAATTGGATGTGCCACGTGGAATTTACGGTAACTTCCCCATAACTTGTCGATTTTTGGCCTTTCCAGGAGATCTCACTTGTATAGCATGTCCCGCACAAAATAATTGATATAAAATTCTGAAACTCATACCCAAACTACTATAGACTATCCACGATCCAATGAAACTAGTCCCACTCAATTTGGATACTCTAGGAAGAATTTATGATTGTTTTACCTAGAACACTTTCTTGAGACTAGTCAATAGGACTAGTCAGATACCCTATCTTACACAAGGTGTATCTACAAATGTAAGATGACCCAGAAGATAAAAATTTTACCATAGGTACCTTACTAACGTCTATAAATTTCCTCCAGAGTGCAGGGTCTTAAACATTACAGAAAAAAATTTATAGCGAAAATTATGCAATGACTCAATTCAGGATGATTCCAGAACCCTATTTTGTACAGGTTGTATCTCTGAAATTATAAGGCCTCAGGAGCTGAATTTTGAACCCAACGTACCTTGCACCATATAATAAATATCCTCCAAGACGTTTCTTCTGAAACATTGTAGAAATAAAGTTATAGCGAAAATTCCAAGGTGTCTCAGATGTAGCAGCGAAACCCCAAGACCTTGAGCTCTTATACCATATGTTAAGAACCAAATATCAATATAGCATAGAAAAACCTCAGAAAAAGTACTCAACGCCTTGAAAAAGAGATAATTTCAGATAATAAGCCTCTTCGAGGGGGCAACCTCCTTTTACCCCACTTAAATGTTCGAGTACAAGATGATTCAAAATGAAAATGTCTCCTTGGTATATATAGAAGACTAGGAGGTATAATTACAACTAATGGCCTAAAGCTGACATAAATAAAATAACATTACTAATATAATATGTACCAATTAAGGGGTAATGAGCCAATATTAGGGCTTAACATCTTTTGGGAGGATTTCAACCTCAATACCTACATGAGATACCTGTTCATTTCAAGAGGGATTTCTTTGTAATTCGAATCGTTTTTCAGTTATTCGAAAGGGGGCAAAAGACTTATATTATTGTATCTTATTGAAGAAGAAAATGGGGGGGGGGAGGGGGGGGAAGACAGATAGGAGTAGTACTCCTGGGCTGTAGCTTTCATTTTCAATTTAATAAAACGTTGCAGAAGCATTTTTTATCCATATCAAAGATTCTTGTGATGTTGCTTGCAGATTTTGTCCATTTTCCTAGTTTCAATATCATTCCATCTATCTTTTCTTCTCGATTTGTAACTATTTTGTAATAGAATTCATCCCCTGTTAGATGCTCTATTGCAGAATGGTTATAGGTTGTTTCTTGCAGAGATCAAGGTTTAGAATTCATCCTTTGCTAGATGCTCTGTCCCAACCATCTTTTTCCACTGATTTATGCTTGGAATTCACTCATTGCTAAGTCCTCCTTGTGTATTGATATGTTTTCTCTTTATTCTGTTGCCATACTTTTATAAATACTTCTCTTTGTAATCAGCTTCTACCTTGCCTTTGTTCCATGGATTTCCATTGCCGAAACACTCTTATTATTTACTTTATTATTTGACTCCATGCCCAATGGACTACCTCCTGGTCCAACCCATCATCCCTAAAAACCTCAAAACTATTTTTTACCCATAGATCTGCTCGTTGTTAAGGTTATTGGATATCCTATCGTGACATATATTCTAGATATCCCTCTAAGGTTGGAAGGGGCAGCTTCTAATCAAAAGTGGTTCGTGGTTATCTCGGAATTTACTTGCACGCAACCCAAATCAAGTTATGAGTGATAACTTATTTTTTCATTTAAAATGTGCTAAGGCTTGGCTCAATTATAGCCTAGAGTCAACTCTTGCGACAAAATTTTCTAGCGTCATTGCCGAGGACGGAGGACAAAGTTACCTTCCCTGGGATACGAAAAATTTCATATCTATCTCTTGATGGTGAACAAGGGATAGGCATTCAATTGGATGTGATCATTCACCTGGCGACTCCTTGGTTCGTAGACTCTACATGATTTTGTTGGTGACTCCACTGGTCTCAAATGTCGAATTCGTTCGCTGCTCGAATTGCTGCAAGGTTTGCTCCTATGGACTTTACAAATGTTTATGGCTTTCCAAACACTGTTCCAGACATTAAAATTTGGGAAGATGTCCTTCCTAAACTTGGAGAATATGTGGACGAAAATCCCGCTCAACACTTGTTTGAATTCCACAAGCTCATGGAGGAATTAAATGTACATCATCAAGATGTCCTCATGAAATTGTTTATGTTTTCATTGGAAAAAGATGCTAGACTCTGGTATAAATCTTTACCCCATTCCAGTATTCCTTCATTGAAAGATTTTCACATACTTTTTCATCAACATTGTAAAAGAATCTACTCAGCTGAAATACTTTTTGAAGATTGTTGTAATATAGAATTCATAATACAAAACGATCAAACAAATCCTCTTGAAGAGGAGGAAGAAATATCAGAAATTTCTAAAGTTGATTAAGATGATCAGTATGAGGAAGAGTTGGCTCATAAAGAAGTTGGATCTTGTGAACATACTCAAGAAGAAAATGTTCATCATTATGATCAACCTATAGAAGAAGAGATAGACCTACTCCTAAACAGCTATGTTACAGCCCCTACTCACACAGATTTGCAACTTTCACACAGTCTCAGATATGAGTGTCAAACTTCTTCCATTTCTGAAGATGTAAATTTGTTTTTAAATGATGACAGTCATGTATTTGATGGAACTTTACAGGAAGTTAGTGAACCTATTTATGATAATTTTCTGCCAGGAGATCAGATTTTAGACTATGTTTTGTTTCGTGAAAAAGATATGGTTGCCATGTTTAATGTTCTTGAAGAAAGTTTGTTATGTGAGAATTCTTTAGACTGTGATTTGCAGAAGTATGATTCCAAAATAAATAGTATGCCATAGATAGTAACAGAGTTTCCTTTGCTTGAGAGATCCACAGTTGATGTCCCGATTTTTTGTCTGACCGATGACCCTCTTGAGTTATCTGTTGAACCTAAATATGATGAGTATAGTGATTATTATTTCATCATTTATGTAGAACAAATTGCTGTAGATTTTTCATGGAGGGATGAGGGTCTTCAGACAAGATTGTGCCATGATTTTGGAGATGCCATTCAAAATGATCTTGAAGGGTGCTCAGATATTCTCTTCAAGAATGATCCTGAACATTATAAATCAGAACATAGAGTAGTCCTGGATGTTTTAAAACCTCAGGACCATATATTTTTCCAAGATCCTTTTGTTGATCTTTTAGATTCATTTAATGGAGGAGTATGCTATGTCATGGATATTTTGTCACAAGAATCAATGAAATTTTTGAAAATTCATGATCACCAACAAGTTAGATGGGAGTTGTCAGTTTCCTTTTTCAGCCTGTTCAAAGAAAGTGTGAGAAAATTTCAAATAAGTAGACAATTATTGGATTGGCTTCACTGGCATTTTCATATCATTTGATTCTGTGGGAATTTTTTAGTAGTTAAAGTAGGTGATGTATATAAATAATCTTGACTTTGAGCATTAGATTATAGTGGTGTTTTTTAATATGTTTTCAGTTCAGTTTTGAATCCAGTATGGTTTTATTTTAAAGCATTACGACTCCATAGCCCAATGAATGAACAAGCGGCTTTTGTTTCAGAAAGCTGCAAGCAAAGTGACAGGGTTCAGAGTTTGATAAAGATGATTTCAAGTCACCCAATGGATGAAGGCACATGGTCTATTGTTCTTGGTGCTTTATAGGAAAGAACCATCCCTAGATGGAGCCTATGTTGGAACAAATATTGAAATTTTGTCTTTCGGTAGCTTAGGAGGAAAAAATTTATAGTGTTTAGCTACCAAAAGTGCAGACTTTCGGTAGCTTAAATCTTGCGTTTCATATGCCATTAGCTGCTGAAAGTGTATCGGCCAAGACCAAGCATTCAAGCACCACGCATCAAGCTACATGGAGAAAGAGATCACGAGTAGGCGTGAAAAGAATGCAATAAATGACATAAAATCACTATAATATGGTTTAACATAAATGCCACATCACCATTTCAGGGTTTTGGCCATCGGAGGTTTGGCCGACGTAAAGATTTTAACCACTGCTCTGTTTCCCGAAACCCAAAATCCTGAAATCAAGGTTTCAGGACTTTTGGTGTCTTACGACGCTCCAAAATAGCACTGTTAGCCACCGAAAGGCAGGACTTTCGGCAGCTAAGATACCCTTGTTTTCGGCTTGTTAGCCACCGAAATCGCAGATTTTTTCCAATAACTAAACTGCCTTAGCAAAAGTCATTTTTATCAGTCATGGAGACGCCTTTTTGTGCACTCAAATGGTTGATTGACATCTATAGATCCTAATATTTCCATTGGTGCATTCATATTTTCATTTGGAGCTTGGGAAGGTAGTCAAAAGTCCCCCGCAAGACGAGGTTCGTTTTCAGAAATGTGGCATTTTTTACTCTGCTGAGTCATCATTTTCAAATGATGATTCTAAGCAACTGGAATATCATTTTGAGAAACGGTTGGAGGTTTTTGTGCCTAACACATCATATATAAATAACCTCTCTCGATTTTCCTACAGGTGTCACATAGTGGGATAATCGAATCCATCTTCGAGCCCTAATTTTTGGATCTCATATTTTCCTGTTTTGACACATGTTTGTAAAATGCAAATCTAGGGAAAATGGAAATGGATCTCAGGGAAGTGAGAGAGGTTATTGCTTAGAAAAAAAATATGTATAAAATATTCTTTCAGTTTATACACATCTATCACGATTCGAGAGATACAGAACCATAACCGCAACCACATTATTCAGCAGTTTGGTCTGTTTTCTAATGGCAGAAAGTTTCTGAAATTGATGGTAACTGTTGTTGTCTTTTGGGAGGATTTCGACCTCAATACCTACATGATATACATGTTCATTTTGAGAGGGATTTCTTTGTAATTCGAATCATTTTTCAGTTATTCAAAAGGGGGCAAAAGAATTATATTATTGTATCTTCTTGAAGAAGAAAATGGGGGGGGGGAAGACACACAGGAGTAGTACTCCTGGGCTGTAGCTTTCATTTTCAATTTAATAAAAGATTGCAGAAGAATTTCTTATCCATATCAGAGATTCTTGTGATGTTCTTGTAGAGTTTGTCCATTTTCTTAGTTTCAATATCACTCCATCTATCTTTTCTTCTCGATTTGTAACTATTTTGTAATAGAATTCATCCTCTGTTAGATGCTCTGTTGCAGACTGGTTATAGGTTGTTTCTTGCAGAGATAAAGGTTCATAATTCATCCTCTGCTAGATGTTATGTCCCAACCATCTTTTTCCACTGATTTATTCTTGGAATTCACTCATCGCTAAGTGCTCCTTGTGCATTGATATGTTTTCTCTTTATTCTTTTCCATACTTTTATAAATCCCTCTCTTTGTAATCAGCTTCTACCTTGCCTCTGTTCCATGGATTTCCATTGCCAAAACACTCTTATTATTTACTTGATTATTTGACTCAATGCCCAATGGACTACCTCCCGGTCCAACCCATCGGCCCTAAAAACCTCAAAATTGTTTGTTACCCACAAATTTGTCCGCTGTTAAGATTATTGGATATCCTATCGTGACATATATTCGAGAGATCCCTCTAAGGTTGGAAGGGGTAGCTTCTAATCAAAAGTGGTTTGTGGTTATCTCAGAATTTACTTGCACGCAACCCAAATCAAGTTCTGAGTCGACTCTTGCGACAGCAAGACCCATGCTCTAATTATTGTTTTATCATGATTGATAAGGTGAAAAAATGGATGAACTCCAAAGTGGTCCCATTATGGTGAAATCCCTCATGGGAAGACACTTTGTGGATTGAGTTATCCTAGAAGAATGGTTGGAGGACCCATGCTTGTATGTGGAATAATGAGATGAATATCAAGGAAATTGTTCGTGAAACTATCCTAGATGGATAGTGCTTGTCATGTCATTTCTAGTGGCATGTGGAATGTCACATAACTCCTCATGGTTTGAGAGTTATGGCCTTACGAAGATGAAGGACCCCCCACATGAAGGCTTGAAGCCCCCAAGGTCAAAGAAGTCAAAGTGATCTAAAAAAAGAAATCATTATTTAAATGATAAATTAAAGTGAAAAATTCAAGGTGGATTATTTAAATAATAAAGACAAGTGACAAAATCAAGAAATGATAAAGTAAGGTGACAAAATCAAGAATGAATATTTAAATGATAAAGTATTGGAGAACTTTCTATTTATGGAAAGTGGTTAACCCTAAAATAAGGAAAATATGTTAAGTGACCTAGAAATGGGTTAGTATTATTTAAATGATAAAATAAAGTGACAAACTCAAGGTGGATTATTTAAATAATAAAGAGAAGTGACAAAATCAAGAAATGATAAAGTAAGGTGACAAAATCAAGAAGGAATATTTAAATGATAAAGTATTGGAGAAATTTATATATATGGAAAGTGGTTAACCCTAAAATAAGGAAAATAGGTTGAGTGACCTAGAAATGGGTTAAGTGACCTAAAAATGGGTTAAGTGACCTACAAGATGAAAGTATAAATAAGATAGCAATGGTCTCTTGTAGATCATCATTTTTGTGGATCAATGGAGAGTTTCTCGTGAGAATATCTTTTGGAGTATTGGTGGAGAGCTTCTTGTGAGAACTTCTTGAGCATTTTTGGTGTGGAACACTTGAGACTATTGAAGATATATAGGTGACTGAGGTAACCAAGGATATCTAAGCTGAATTTCAGAAGGAAGGTGAAGAAAAGAGGGCCAGAATTGAAGAGAGTATAAATTATTTTCATGATGTTTTCTAAGGTATATTATTTATAGGGCATCTCACCCTTTTCACAATAACTTTGTTTCTATAATGATTCAAACTGCCAGTTTGATATTCCATTGAGGAAACATATCCAAGTATCTGTGGTAAAAAATCAATCTTGTGGGTCGTTGTATTTTTGGAGATACACTCTGTGGAAAATAGGGTTTGTGGCTAGTCCTGAAACTAGTCTAAAACGGGTGTTTCAGGTAACAACGTCATAACTTCTTCATAACAGATCCCAATTAAGTGAAAAAAATTGTGTTGGTTATATTACAGTCTGTAGTATTATTTGTAAACTTTTCATATCTATTGAACAAATATTTCGTGCGGGGAACGCTCTACAAATTCGCTCTCTAGAATAATCCATAATTCAGCAAGGTATGCCATTTTTTCTATAACGTGTTTTCTGAGAGGTTCCAAGTAGTGACACCTGTAGGAATTGCATAAAACAAACTGAAGAACATTGTATATCATTTTCATATATTTATTCATTATAGGTACAAAGTTATGATTATTTCAAGTTAGGGTTGTTGACTAATCCAAAACTAGTCATGGTTGAGAGAAGAAGTTGATGAGTTGGCATATACATGAGGTGTATAGTTGATGATGTTGGTACATATTGATGAGTAGTTTACACATGATTTGTATATACTTGGTACATGGTTGGATGAACTTTTGTATGGTACAGGTTAATTACCGGTTGTTTGGCACAAGTTGGTGCATGGTTGATGCACTTGTTTATGGTATAGATTAATATATATTGAGGATTGTTGCCTCATCTCAGTTGGTGTTGAGAATGTGAGTTGAGTCTTGAATATAGATCTGGTGCTCTTGTCGAGCTGTACTCTATTCTTTTGTTGCTGAAAAACCCCTGTATTGAAGTCCATAATAGAAAGAAAAATTGTACATACATCTTGTGTTCTTTGTGTTCCTTGCAAAGATGATTTGTTGATTATATGTTGTTGATATGTATTCACATATAACTGATTATAAATGACATTAATGATTAATGATTAAATTTTGAATGTTAACTAAGGAGTTTTTGTGTAAGAGGAAAGTTTTTTGGAAAAAGATCCCCACACTCATTCACCCANTGAAGGATATCCATAGACACACAAATGGATGATGAAATACCAATCCTTGATGAGGAAAACTATTCTACTTGGAGAATAGAGATGAGAGTGTATTTGAAGACAATGGGAGCAGCTATTTAGAAGGCAACCATTGGTGGATCAGTTTCATTGAAGAACAAGTCAAAGTTTGCATCTCAAAGGGAAGAAAAGAAGAATGATGCATTGGCTCTCAATATCATTCTTAGTGGAATCTCAAGCCCTATCAAAGAAAGCATGGAACAATGCACTTCCGCCAACTATCTATGGCTAAAGCTATAGGAGACATATCAAAGAAAGAAGGAGAAGGAAGATATTGAAGACCACTCCATAAAGATTATCAAAGGTAAAGAATCTCTAAAACCCTTGATTGTATTATTTCTAAATGTGATCTTGAAAACATTTCAAATGATGTTAGCACAAAGGAAGATCTTGAAGATACTTCAAATGAAGGTAAAGAATCTCCAAAGACTCTTGATTGCAATAATGCAAAATGTGTTGATGTTGAATTTTTCTCAAGTGAAGAAGATGATCTAGAAACAGTCTATGTAAAGTTTGATGATAATTATCCCATGGAAAGAATAGAAGAAAATCTGTTAGAACTTCAAAAATAAGTTGAAGAGTATTTATATAGATATATAAGTGATCATTTTTATACACACTGTTAGTATCCAGATACTAAATTTTCAATTTTCTCCTTGTTGAAGGAACGGGGTTATTCTCGTAGCACTGAGAAGTGTTGTTCCTAAGAACCGGTATTGCATATGTTAGAAGTAGTGTTGAGCTTTTAACTCGTCTCATTAGAGAAGAGGAGAAGAGTGTTCGTTTTAAAATTAAATTTCACCAAAAAAATGTTGTGCCCGAAGGACAATCTTCAGTCCTCGAAGCCACGCACCTGTAGTCATATAACACACATGTCATCATTTACCACCAGCTACAACATGCAACACACAATGAGCCAGTGCAATCTACAAGAACTTGGCCATTTATATTTGTCTCTGATGGCTTATGAATTTCATTCTGAATACACTACTCTTAATCTCTGTAAACATCAGGATCATGCCCACCACACTCGATCTATCTAGTGTCCTCTCTCTTGATAACCTTCTTTCATTGATAATGCTTCTTGCTAGTAGTTTTATGTTGGCATTAGTCCTCAAAAGAATTGCAAACATCACCATTGTTGAGGAAACAAAAGAAAGTTACATAAATTGTCTCTTAGACGATAGCATGGAGGAAGTAATCGTTAGCATAATCTCCAAGCAAACTGTTGGGTTTTAAGTTTTCATCTACTGAAGGGATTCCATCTCTTGGTTTTGTATTCTTTGTACAAAAGCATCTATGCTATTACAGAAGGTATCCTCGACATTACTTATTCAGTTCTTGCAGGAGCATCGTTTAGAGTGGGAAGATTGTGGCATTGATATCTATTTTGTGGCCACCTTAAAGACAAGTTCTATTAAACTTCCTAGTTCATAAGCCAATGGATTTGAAGCGGGCCAATTCATGCCCTCCTTAGGACATACTATTCAGAATGAAGAGTTCCTTGAGATTGTCAAAATTGGAGGGGGTCTTACACAATAAGAGGTTGTCTTCTCAAGAGATATGGTTTTATTGCAGGTCTGCAGTAGAATTGCTTAAAAATAAGCACGATGCCCCCGTGGAAGAGATATGCTCGGGGAAGCTCAAACAACCTGTCCAGATTCTGCAGTTGGTTGTGCATAGATGTCATGAATGTGGCCGGGCCCTTTTTCCAGATGTTATAAACATGATCTTTTCCATTCAAATCAGAACACACAATCGACAGGGAGCTCCTGAAGCCCCCAGCCTCGGTGGCCCTCCACCGACGCTCGAACACTCTGGTAGACGCCCTCTCACTCGAGGTTGCTCCTCTTTTTCATTCCTCTCTCAGTCTGAGAAACTAGACATAACCTACAATGATATCCGAGGTTGTGACATACAGAAACAGGAGATTCAGGAAGCTGTGGAGATTCCTTCATGGTTGTCCAGGTGCTCAGATGTTTGGATTGGATTACCTTCCAATATACCAATCTTCTAGGAACATAATCAACAAATCGAATATGTTCCTTATTTTGTGAGAAGAACATCTGGCAGTCAACAGATGACTTTTCTTGGCAGGTTTCTAGGACTCGAATTCAGTAACACTTGGCAACAAATGTCAATTTTTTCCAGATTTCCTGCAGCTTAACCAAAAATAAATTCTATTTTTAGATATTAGTTTCTGAGTGTTATGAGGATTTTTATTATATAGAGGGTAAGGCTTGAGAACAAGAGGATGAAATAGCATCTAGTCTAAGTTATTGTAAGCCTAAAGGCATTGTATTTCTATAATCACTTTTGACATTGGGGATATATGACATTTGTTTTATCAGATTGGGATTTTCTTGTGTAAACATTGTTTTTACATCTTCCTTGTTTTACATTCTATCTTTCATATTACTTGAATGAATTAAAAAAATTGAGAATCAATGGCTGCTCATGGATGATAGATTCCCAAGCAGTAAAAATTTTGTCGTGACTTCCTATGATCCGTTTGTTTTGTTTCAAGTATTGTTGCATCTATTTGACAAAGAGAATATTGGTTTGATGAGGTGTTCTACTTTTCATTTATTCCCTATTATTATACCCATTTACATATAAACGTCTTATCTGTTATACAATTTGATTGCCTCTGATCATTAGGGTGTTTACTTGACTCCATGCCCAACGGTGTTTTTACTGATCGGCATTTAGCCTGTTTCTCTTTTCTTTCTCTCCCCATCCACCTGATCAACCTTCTTTAAAAATAAAAAAACATCCTTATTTATAAAAGCATTGCAATAATCGAAGATGTGCTAGCCTTGACCCTATAGCAGTCTAGGGGAAACTTCTAGCACTAACATCTTTTGGCGTCGCTGTCGGAGATGAAGCAATGAAGATATCTTCCCTGGAAGAACGACAACGATAAGATCCGCTTCATGATGGTGAACAAGAAGAGGACATGTGCTTGATTTTATATCTTTCACCATGGTGACTCCACTGTCTAAAGATTAATAGGCGACTCCACTAGATCCAAGCATGGAAGCCATTTTGGCTCAAAGGCTTGTTTTTTGTGATTTTTCAGATGTCATTGGTTTTCCAAACCCAATTCTTAGCAAAGTTGAATGGGAAGGTGCCCTTCCTACATTTAAAGGCGAAGATTGGGAGGTCCCAGCAGAGCATCTGCTAGATTTTCATGAGTGTATTCATGAACGTCAGATTGTGCATGAGGATGTCATGATCAATTTTTTCAGATACTCATTGAAGGGAGAAGCCCTCAACTGGTGCAGATCTCTTCCAGCTTCAAGTATTAACTCATTGGCAAGTTTTCATGATGCTTTCAATATATTTTATAAAGGAAAATTTTCAGCTGAAAGTCTTTTTGAAAATTGTTGTGATATATTTGAGAAGCATACTCAGAAGAAAGCAAATGTTTCTTCTAATTGCAAGAATGAAAATCATTTTGTTGAGGAATATTTTCCAAATCTAATTGATAATAGGAAAGATGACTGCATAGTTGTGTTGGAAGATTGGTTGTTGTCATTGATGTCAACCCTCTACATGGGTTTTGGACCGCAAGATTGATGAAGGTATTTGGACATGAAGGAAAATGCACATGCAGATACAACACCCATGGATGGATAGTATACATCATGTTGTTTCCAGTGGTATGTCGCATGTGTCACACACCCACTACGACAACTAATATTTTATTTTTCTTTACATCTTTTCTTCAAGGAACAGAATCCCTGAATTTCTATGGGGCCTAGCACAGACCCTCCCTTCCCTTATCCTCCCCCATGTGATCGTTGGCCATGACCAAAGGCCTTACCAAAAAGGCGCTTCCAACTTTCGTGATTCGGGGAATCACAATGCAAGCATTCCCCTGTCCTCTGTATTTCTAAATGTCAAAACCCGAAAGGATCTAACAGATGCTTAGCTCCTCCCTTGGGTTGATTTTTATACGATCGATCCTAGGACCTAGTGATAATCCTCTAATTTCTTTCAGGGTTTCACGATTTAGGGAATCGTGATGCAAGCATTCCTCTTGTCCCTTTCGAACCCCCGGAACCCAAAAGCCTGGTATCATCCGGATCTATGGTATAGATCATCGACTTGATCAACGACCCGGATTAAATCCTGACATTCTACCTTTCAGGATTTCTGGCGAGGTCTTCACTCATATTCCTCTGATATCGAAAACCCCAGTGGCCTTAGATTTTCGCCACGCATCCCCACAAATGGGTGATCCAGATTCTTTCGAGACTCCTTCTTCCTACCACAGGACCCTATCCAGTGACCTAGGGCTCACTCACAGAGTGCATCGGGGTTTCGCATAATGGGATTTTGCGATTGGCGAGGACGAGGGGTCTTGCCCTTGGGTTTCTCGGGTGCCAAAACGCCGAAACCTATTCACGCTAAACCAATTCAGGGTTTCTCATATCAGGATTTTGCGACTCACGAATATGAGGGAACTTGCCCTTGGGTTTCCCATGTGCCGAAACACTGAAACCTATTCACACTAAATTGATTCGGAGTTTTGCATATCGGGGTTTAGCATATCGGGATTTTGTGACTGGTGAATATGAGGGAACTTGCCCTTGGGTTTTTCGGGTTCTAAAATGTCGAAACCTATTCACGCTAAACCGATTCGGGGTTTCACATATCAAGATTTCGAGACTGGAGAATATGAGGGAACTTGCCCTTGATTTCCTAGGTGCTGAAACACTGAAATGATGAAACATACTCACACTAAACTGAATCGAAGTTTCGCATAATGGGACTTTGTGGCTTGTGAAGATGAGGGGTATCTCCCTTTGGTTTATCAGGTGCCGAAACACCAAAATGCCGAAATCTATTCACACTAAACTGATGGTCCAGATCACTCTTGTATCGATGACCACGATCATGTCATGATTTCACGAATCATGAGATCGTGCAATCCTACCCTTTGATCGCTCCAAGTCGAGGGTCAGCGAAATGCTACCCGGCTGCCACGTGTCTTGTGCCGATGGATGGATCTGAATACTTCAGGACTTTTAGGACATTGCCAAATCCACTCTCCTGCCTATGCAAAGGTTAAGGTCGACGGGCAATAGAGCTCCGACAGATCCTTCAGAGGGTTCTTGGGTAAATTATCCCTAGGCTTGGTGACCTGACTAAAAAGCCTTCCTAATTCATCGAGCTATAAAATCTATGGTAAGGGTAAAGTAAACTCGTGGGTTTACTATCATGGTAGTCCTTTCAAGGGACTCACTCTGGCTCTGGAGTGCGAGGAAACTTCCCGGGAGGAGGTTCCTTCGGGAAATTACACCAGGGCATGGCGCGAGTCAAGTAGATGGGACAATTCTCAAGCGAATGGACTCGTATTCTGAACTTATTCATTCTATACATAACTGATTATGATTATACTAGTATAAGCATGCATCCATTACCTCAAATCAAAACACAAGGCAAACACTTCTATACAGAAACCATTTATGACCGTATAAAACATGAGCATGCATTCAAGATATACAATTTAAAATACAAGCCATAACACTTATCAGAAAACACCAAACGTGAAGAAACTGCTAAGAGGGGTGCTCGTTTCCACCCAACCGTAGGCTCAGTGAATCTAGATGGATTTACCACTAGCCACCCCCGAGCTAGACCACGATGCTTGGAGATTCAGGCTCCTACTTCCAGCTCAATGGAAGTCAATAACGAAGGTTTTCTCCCCCTTCTCCACTGTTCAAGGCCCTCTGTATTTCCAAATTTCCTTCCATTCTACCCTTCCTTGCTCCAAGTCACGCGTCCTCTCTCCCTTATCCCCACACTTCCTTTCTTTCCTTGTTCTGCAAGATTGCGTGTGGCGCAAATTTCCCCATCTGTTGTCAGGTCTGGGAGTTGTTATGGATGGGAGGTTCACCCCCATCCCCTCATTAACTCTTGAGGAGCCTCCCCACCTACCAATCTGATGGGAAATCCATTCCAGGGTCAGAGAGTTGCTTTGGTCTTTGAGCAAGTAAAAACTAGTACGGTACTGGCTTGGTGGAAGTTAACGCAACCATTCCAGGTCCCTTCCACCACCTCTCATTAGCCATCGTGATCTCTTTTAGCACATCCCCCTCCCAACATTCATGCAACACATAATCATAATATAATTTACATTCATTGACCTTTTATACAAAGGTCCGTCAAATCAAACATTCACATCCTTTGAGTTTGCCATAGTTCTTGGCCAATATAGTTATTTTTACAGACATGGGGAAACATGGTGTTACAATTCCCTCCCCCTTAAAGGAACACCATCCTCAATGTTCTATCTACCAATATGACGTGTATGTACAGAAGTAAACAAAATCGGATATGCTTGTTTCATGGGATCCTACATTTCCCATGTAGCCTCATCTGGGCCAAAATGTTTCCACTACACCTTGACCTGTGCAATGGTTAGGTTCTTGAGTGGGGTCGACTTTCTGTCCAGTATGCATTGAGGTTCTGGCAAGAATTCTCCCTACGGTTCCACCTAGATCATAGACCAGTCAATTATATGATTATAATTGTGTACATATTTCTTCAATAATGAAACATGGAAAACATTATGTGCTTTTACTGTGGGAGGAAATGCTAGCCTATATGCTACAGGTCCCACTCTATCTAGAACTTCAAAGGGTCCACAATATCGAGGTGCCAACTTGGCACAAGATCCCATCCTCAGGGAACTCTTCCTGGGCCTAACTCTGAGATATACGTGGTCTCCCATCTTGAATTCTCTTGGAGTTCTCTTTCGGTCGGCGTAACTTTTCTATCTGTTCTGAGCAACCTTCAAATTTTGTTTTATCTGAATCACTTGTTGTTCCATTTCTTTCAGCATGTTGGGTCCAATAGTAATTATGTTTACGGGATTACTCCAACTGACTGGAGTGTTGCACGGTCTACCATAGAGGACTTCAAAAGGACTAATTTTCAGGGATTCTTGGTAGCCGTTGTTGTAGGCGAATTCCACCAGTGGCAGGTAATCTTCCCGCTTTTTAGGTTAATGCATTACATGCATCCTTAGCATGTCTTCCAATATTTGGTTCACTCTTTCCATATGTCCATCAGTTTGAGGATGATAGGCTGTCCTAAACAGTAATTTGATCTCCAAACCAACCATCAAGGATTTCCAAAAGTTGGAGGTAAATTTCATGTCTCTAGCAAAGACGATCTCTTTAGGCATACCATGTAGTTTGAATATCTCCTTCATGAATATGTTGGCGATATCTATTGCCTTGCAAGTCGATTTGATGGGGATAAAATGGGTGGGCTTGCTCAATTTATCCACCACTACCATGATGGCATCATTTGGTTTGTTTGATGCTGGTAATCCAGTGATGAAGTCCATGGAAATGGTTTCCCATTTCCATTCTGGGATTGGTAGAAGTTGTAATAATCCTACTGGGTGCCAGTGTTTTGTTTTAACCTATTGGAATTCTAGGCACTTAGCTAAATAGTTAGCTATGTCTTTCTTTAACCCAGGCCAATAGAATTGTTTCCTAGTGGTCGTGATCATCTTCTGATATCCCGGGTGACCAGTATATGGTCTTTTATGTAGTTCATCCATTATGAACCTCTTCAAGTTGTCACAATCTGGAATATACAATCTATTTTTGTACGTTAGCAGGCCTCCATCTATCATCTGGTAGCCTTCATAATTTATTCCTATGGGTTCTTGCTCCAGGTACGAGGTCACGGTCTGGAAGAATGTGTCTGTTTCTTATGCATTCCTGACTCTTTCTTTTAAATTCTTCTCATAGGTGCTCACCGTTTCCAGGTGAATTGTTTTCATACTTCTGCTAAGGGCATCAGCCACCTTATTTTCCTTTCCTTTAAAATTTTTGATTTCAAAATCAAACTCACTAAGGAGGTCCATCCACCTAGCTTGTCTGGCATTGAGCTTTGGTTGGTCAACCAAATATTGCAATCCATAGTGGTCTATCATAAGTACGAATTTCCTTCCCAGGAGGTAATGTCTCCACATTTTTAAGACGTGCACTATGACATCCATCTCTAGATCATGGGTCACATAGTTGACTTTGTGCTCATTCAATTTTTGGGATTCATAGTAGACTACACTTCCTCCTTGCATAAGGACTCCTCCGATCCCTTCCTTACAGGCATATGTGCACACAAGGAAGTCATTTTCAGGATCAGTGATCTTCAACACGGGTGCATGGGTCAGAAGGTGTTTCAGGGATTGAAATATTTCTTCACATTCTTGCATCCACGTGAATTTAGCTCCCTTCTTCTGGAGGGCAGTGATTGGACAACCAATATCGGAGAATCCTTTTATAAATATCCTATAGCATCCTGCTAAGACCATAAAGGATTTGATATCCGAAACGTCCTTTGGGGTATGCCATTCCATGATAGACTTGATCTTGTTAGGATCCACTACTACTTCCTCTTCAGATATGACATGTCCCAAGTAATGTATTTGCTTCTGGAAAAAGTCGCACTTTCTAAATTTGGCATAGAGCTGATGTTCTCTTAGCACTTGAAGCACAAGTCTAAGATGTTCCTCATGTTCCTTTCTATTCTTGGAGTAAATTAATATATCATCAATAAAAACCAATACAAATTTTCCTAGGAATTTGCTAAGCACATTGTTCATCAAGCACATAAAATTGGCAGGGGCATTGGTCAATCCAAATGGTACTACCACAAACTCATAGTGACCATATCTCATCCTGAAGGCATTTTTGTGGATGTATTCACCCTTGATTCGATCTTTATGGTATCCAGATCTCAATTCAATCTTTGAGAAGATGGAAGCACCATTGATCGAACAGGTCATCGATCTTGGGTAAGGGGTACTTGTTCTTTATGGTTACCTTATTGAGTTGTCTATAATCTATGCACAGTCAGAGGGTACCATCTTTCTTTTTCACAAACAAGACTGGTTCTCCCATGGAGACACGCTGGGCCGGATATAGCCTCTGTCCATCATTTCTTTTAGTTGTAATTTAAGCTCAACTAGCTCGGGTGTGCTCATCCTATAGGGTGTCCTAGACACTGGCACAACTCCCGGTGCAAGTTCTATCGAGAAGTCAATCTCCCTTCTCAGAGGTAAATACGGTACCTCTTCCAGAAATACATCTCTATATTCTCTTAGTGTGGGTGGTTTGTCATCTTCAATTGATTCCAACACCTGTATCACATATAGTGGACATCCCTTTCTGCAATACTTTCTCATTTGAAGGGCTGATATTCATCTCACCAAGATAGGTTTTTGGATCCCTTGAAGGGTTATCCTTCCTCCTTATTCACTTACACATTCTAAAGTTTTATGGTAACAGTCTAGTCTAGCTTTAAATGTGGCTATCTAGTCCATACCAATCAACAAGTCATACGATCCTAGGGGTAATACGTTAAGGGTTGCTTAGGTGGGGAATTCACCCATAGTGAATTGGAAAGCTGGTATGACCTCCGCTACCTTTCTTTTGGTGCCAGTGGCTAACTGTACCAACCATGGCTTGGAGTATTTATGTGGCTGGAATTTACACTTGTCAACAGCCTTTGGGGCTATATAACTCAAATTCAAACCAGGGTCAATTAGAATAGACACTTGATGGTTGGTGATCATACCTTCTATTTCCACCACTAAAGCTTGGTGGTCATCTTGGTTATTATCCAAGGCTGCATAAATTTGCGGCACACTCTTGGCCATATCATTGATGGCGGTAGCTTCTTGAACATTGTAAATTCTTCGACTGTTCTATTGCCGGTGCGGGCAGTCCCTCAGTAGATGTTCTTCTCCACAACCACAATATTTCAAGGGTTCTCTCTTTCAGTTATCGATATTTCTTGGGGTACATCCAGAAGGTTTATTTCCACCCTGGGAGGGGAAATTTTGTTGGTGTACACTTCGGGCTGGGAAGCTCATTCTTGATTTCATTTTATAGTTTTTAAATCTTGGGGATTTAAATCCCTTTTTCTGGAATCCCGAACTATTCTTTTGCTTCTAGCCTTCGCGAGGTTTTGTCTGTTTCCCAAGCTGTTCATGACAATATCTTGCCTTTCGGATAGTGTCTTCTAGGGTCTTTGACTCATCAAACTCAATCATGTTATGATAGTTCTTAGCTAGTCCACTGATGAATCGTTGCACCTTTTCCTTTTCTAGTTTTATATAGGGTACCTACCTTAGCAACTCGAGGAATTTGCTGACATATTCCTCTATGGTGAGTTGCCCCAGCTTGAGTTCATAGAAATCTTTAGTCTTTTCATTGAAATACTTTTCTGACAGATACTTCTTCCTAAATTACTTCTCAAACCATTCCCAAGACAGGTCCTCTTCGTGAATCCATTTTACATTCTTAAGGTCTTCCCACCAAATGGAAGCCTTTCCATTCAAGTTGAAAGTGGCTACTCGGGCCTTCAAATTTTCCGAGAAGTCATGGACTCTGAAATACTTCTTTAGTCCAAGCAGCCAGGCCTCGTCTTCCTCTCCCTTCTTTATTTCACCATCGAAAGAGGGTGGTTTGGCCTTCTTGAATTCTTCGAGATTATGATTTTTGGAATGATTTCGCTTGTTCTGTTTTCTTCGGGAATAATAACTAGTTCTACTACTAGAAGATCCCTCCAAGTCGCTAGTTTCCTTTCTAGAGGAATCGTCCTTCTCTTGTCCCTTATCTTTGGGGTGAACCTTTCTCGAGGTTCTCCTCCTAGTGTGGCCACTTACAGGACCACGTTTCCATATCTCAGGTGGGCTTCGACTTCTCTTTGTCTGTCGTTGGTCTGCGTGACTGGTGTCAGGTCCATGTTGGAATTGTCTTTGTATGTTGGATAAGCTATGCAGCAAGAATGCATTAATTTATGTTTTCTTCTCTTGCTCTTTTATCAACCTCTCATTGTCGGCCTTATAGCTCTATAGTTCGACAATGAGGCTTCTCACAGTCTCAGCTAGATCTGGAGGGGTTTCTACTACTCTCCTTTCATCAGACTCTTCGTCTCTATTGTGGGAGCCATCCCCCACTTCATGGTGCGTCACCATTCTATGCGTCTGCAGTTTCCCGCGTTTGATCGTCCTCTTGTTGTGCAAGAAAAACACTTTTTTTTAGTTAACATTATATTCATTCACAATTAGCGCATAATTCGTATCTTTCAAATGCATACACACAATAGAAATTTTTTCATTCTTAACTTTGGCTTTTGATAAAGGGAGTTAAGGTAGAGGGTTACTTCTTTTAAGAGTACTTCAAATGGAGTTTCTACGCAACTCATTCATGAGCCCAAGTAGGCCAAGTGTTGTAACCATGCTCTGATACCAATTTGTCACACACCCACTACGGCAACTAAGATTTTCTTTTTCTTTACGTCTCTTCTTCGAGGAACAGAATCCTTGAATTTCTATGGGGCCTAGCACAGACCCTCCCTTCCCTTATCCTCCCCCATGTGATTGTTGGCTATGACCACAAGACTTACCCAAAAGGTGCTTCCGGCTTTCATGATTCAGGGAATCATGATGCAAGTGTTCCCCTCTCCTCTGTATTTCGAAATGCCCAAACCCGAAAGGATCTAACAGATACTTAGCTCCTCCCTTGTGTTGCTTTTTATATGACCAGTCCTAGGACCTGGTGTTATTCCTCTAATTTCTTTCAGGGTTTCGCGATTTGGGGAATCACAATGCAAGTGTTCCTCTTGTCCATTTCCAGCCCCCGAAACCTGAAAGCCCCATATCATCCAAATCTATGGTCTAGATCGTCGACTTGATCAATGACCCAAATTAAATCCTGAAATTCTACCTTTCGGGATTTCTAGCGAGGTCTTCACTCTTATTCCTCTGATATCCAGAACCCCAGTGGCCTTAGATCTTTGCCATGCGTCCCAACAAGTGGGCGGTCCAGATTCTTTCAGGACTCCTTATTCCAACTACAAGACCCTGTTCGGTGACCTAGGGCTCACTCACACAACGCATCGGGGTTTCACGTACCGGTATTTTGCGACTGGCGAGGATGAGGGGTCTTTCCCTTGGGTTTCCTGGGTGTCAAAATGCTGAAACCTATTCAAGCTAAACTGATTCGGGGTTTCACATATCGGGATTTCCCAACTAGCGAATATGAGGGAACTTGCCCTTGGGTTTCCCACGTGTCAAAACCCTGAAACCTATTCACGCTAAACCAATTCAGGGTTTCGCATATCGGTATTTCATGACTTGCGAATATGAGGAAACTTTCCCTTGGGTTTCCCGGGTGCCGAAACGCTGAAACCTATTCATGCTAAACTGATTCGGGGTTTTGCATATCGGGATTTCATGACTGGCAAATACGAGGGAACTTGCCCTTGATTTCCCGGGTGCCGAAACGTCGAAATGAAGAAACCTACTCACACTAAACTGAATCGAATTTTTGCATACTGGGACTTTGCGGCTTGTGAAGACGAGGGGTATCACCCTTTGGTTTATCGGCTGTCGAAATGTCGAAATGCCGAAATCTATTCACACTATACTGATGGTCCAGATCACTCTTGTATCGACGACCATGATCACGTCATGATTTCACGAATCATGAGATCATGCAATCCTACCCTCTAACCGCTCTAGGTTGCGGGTCAGCGAAATGCTACCCAACTACCACGTGTCTTGTGCCGATGGATGGCTCTGAATACTTCAGGACTTTTATAATGTTGCCAAATCCACTCTCCTACCTATGCAAAGATTAAGGTCAACAGCAAAATAGAGCTTCGACAGATCCTTCAGAGGGTTCTTGGGTAAATTATGCCTAGGCTAGGTGAGGTTTTCTCCCCCTTCTCCACTATTCAGGGCCCTCTGTATTTCCAAAGTTCCTTCCGTTTTCCCCTTCCTTGCTCCAAGTCGCGTGTCCTCTCTCCCTTATCCCCACACTTCCTTTCTTTCCTTGTTCCACAAGATTGTGTGTGGCGTGAATTTCCCCCTCCTTGGTCAGGTCTGGGAGCTGTTATGGATCGGCGGTTCACCCCCATCCCCTCATTAACTCTTGAGGATCCTCCCCACCTACCAATTTGACGGAAAATCCATTCCAAGTTCAGAGAGTTTCTTTGGTCTTTGAGCAAGTAAAAACCAGTACGGTGTTGGCTCGGTGGAAGTTAACGCAACCATTCCATGTCCCTTCCACCACCTCTCATTATCCACCATGGTATCTTTTAGCACATACCCCTCCTAGAAGTCATGCAACACATAATCATAACACAATTTACATTCATCGACCTTTTATACAAAGGTCCGTCAAATCAAACATTCACATCCTTTGAGTTTGCCATAGTTCTTGGCCAATATAGTTATTTTTACAGATTGGGGGAAACAGGGTGTTACAATTCCCTCCCCCATAAAGGAACATTGTCCTCGATGTTTTATCTACCAATATCATGTGTATGTACAGAAGTAAACAAAATCGGATATGCATGTTTCATGGCATCCTCCATTTCCCATGTAGCCTCATCTGGGCCAAAATATTTCCACTGCACCTTGACTTGTTCAATGATTCGGTTCCTGAGTGGGGTTTCCTTTCTATCCAGTATGCATTGAGGTTCTAGAAAGAATTCTCCCTCTGGTTCCACCTAGATCACAGACCAGTAAATTATATGATTAGAATCGTGTACATATTTCTTCAATATTGAAACATGGAAAACATTATGTGCTTTTACTGTGGGAGGAAGTGCTAGCCTATAGGCTACAGGTCCCACTCTATATATAACTTCAAAGGGTCTACAGTACCAAGGTGACAACTTGGCACAAGATCCCATCCTTAGGGAACTCTTCATGGGCCTAACTCGGAGATATACGTGGTCTCCCATCTTGAATTCTCTTGGAGTTCTCTTTCGATCGGCGTAACTTTTCTGTCTGTTCTGAGCGACCTTCAGATTTTGTTTTATCTGAATCACTTGTTGTTCCATTTCTTTCAGCATGTCGGGTTCAATAGTAATTATTTTTACGAGATTACTCCAACTAACTGGAGTGTTGCATGGTCTACCATAGAGGAGTTCAAAAGGACTCATTTTCAGGGATTCTTGGTAGCCGTTGTTGTAGGCGAATTCCACCGGTGGCAGGTAATCTTCCCACTGTTTAGGTTGATGCATTACATGCATCCTTAGCATTTCTTCCAATATTTGGTTCGCTCTTTCCATATTTCCATTGGTTTGAGGATGATAGGCTATGCTAAACAGTAATTTGGTCTCCAGACCAACCATCAAGGATTTCCAAAAGTTGGAAGTAAATTTCATGTCTCTGTCAGACACGATCTCTTTAGGCATACCATGTAGTCTTAATATCTCCTTCATGAATATGCTGGTGATATCTATTGCCTTGCAATTCGATTTGACAGGGATAAAATGGGCGGACTTTCTCAATTTATCCACCACTACCATGATGGCATCATTATGTTTGGTCAATGTTGGTAATCTGGTGATGAAGTCCATGGAAATGGTTTCCCATTTCCATTCCAAGATTGGTAGAGGTTGTACTAACCATGTTGGGCGCTGGTGTTCTGCTTTAACCTATTGGCATTCTAGGCACTTAGCTAAATAGTTAGCTATGTCTTTCTTTAACCCAGGTCAATAGAATTGTTTCCTAGTGGCCGTGATCATCTTCTGATATCCTGGGTGACCAGTATATGGTCTTTTATGTAGTTCATCTATTATGAACCTATTCAATTCGTCACAATCTAGAATATACAATCTGTTTATGTCTGTTAGCAGACCTTCATCTATCATATGGTAGCCTTCATACTTTATTCATGTGGGTTCTTTCTCTAGGTACGAGGTCACGGTCTGGAAGAATGTGTTTGTTTCTTGTGCATTCCTGACTCTTTCTTTGACATTCGTCTCGCAGGTGCTCACACTGCCAGGTGAATTGTTTTCATACTTCTGCTAAGGGCATCGACCACCTTATTTTCCTTTCCTTTAACATGTTTGATTTAAAAATCAAACTCACTAAGGAGGGCCATCCACCTAAATTGTTTGGCATTGAGATTTGGTTGGTCAAACAGATATCACAATCCACAGTGGTCTGTCATAAGTACGAATTTCCTTCCCAGGAGGTAATGTCTCCAAATTTTTAAGGCGTGCACTATCGCGGCCAAATCTAGATCATGGGTCACATAGTTGACTTCGTGCTCATTCGATTTCTAGGATTCATAGCAGACTACACTTCCTCCTTGCATAAGTACTCCTCCAAGCCCTTCATTACATGCATCTGTGCACACGAGGAAGTTGTTTTCAGGATCAGCGATCTTCTGCATGGGTGCATGGGCGAGAAGGTGTTTCAAGGATTGAAATCTTTCTTCACATTCTTGTATCCATGTGATTAAAGGATCTAATATCTGAAACATCCTTTGGGGTAGGTCATTCCATGATAGACCTGATCTTGTCAGGATCCACTGCTACTCCCTCTTCAGATATGACATGGCCCAAGTAATGCATTTGCTTCTGGAAAAAGTTGCACTTGCTAAATTTGGCATAGAGTTGATGTTCTCTTAGCACTTGAAGCACAAGTCTAAGATGTTCCTCATGTTCCTTTCTATTTTTGGATTAAATTAATATATCGTCAATAAAAACCAATAAAATTTGTCTAGGAATTTGTTGAGCACATTGTTCATCAAGCACATAAAAGTGGCAGGGGCATTGGTCAATCCAAATGGTACTACCACAAACTCATAGTGACCATATCTCGTCCTAAAGGCAGTTTTGTGGATGTCTTCACCCTTGATTCAGACTTGATGGTATCCAGATCTCAAGTCAATATTTGAGAAGATGGAAGCACCTCCCAATTGATCGAGCAGGTCATCGATCCTGGGTAACGGGTACTTGTTCTTTATGGTTACCTTATTGAGTTGTCTATAATCTATGCACAGTTGGAGGGTACCATCTTTCTTTTTCACAAACAGGACCGGTGCTCCCCATGGAAACACGTTGGGCCAGATATAGCCTATGTACATCATTTCTTTTAGTTGTAATTTAAGCTCAACTAGCTCGAGTGTGCTCATCCTGTAGGGTGTCCTAGACACTGGCACCTCTCCCGGTGCAAGTTCTATCGAGAAGTCAATGTCCCTTCTCAGAGCTAAACCCAGTACCTCTTCTGGAAATACATGTCTATATTCTCTTAGTGTGGGGTGGTCTTTGAGGCTTGGTTTTTCATATTCAACTAATTCCAACACCTGTATCACATATAGTGGACATCCCTTTCTGCAATACTTTCTCATTTTAAGGGTTGATATTTGTATCACCGAGACAGGTTTTTGGATCCCTTGAAGGGTTATCCTTCTTTCTTCTTCACTTACACATTCTAAGGTTATATGGTAACAGTCCAGTCTGGCTATATATGTGGCTATCCAATCCATACCAATCAATAGGTCATACGATCCTAGGGGTAATACGTTAAGGGTTGCTTGGATGGGGAATTCACCCATAGTGAATTGACAAGCTGGTATGACCTCCGCTATATTTCTTTTGGTGTCAGTGGCTAACTATACCAACCATGGATTGGTGCATTTATGTGGTTGTATTTTACACTTTTCAACAGCCTTTGGGGCTATATAACTCAAATTCGAACTAGGGTCAATTAGAATAGACACTAGATGGTTGGTGATCATACCTTCTATTTCCACCATTGAAGCTTGGTGGTCATATTGGTTATTATCCAAGGCTGCATAAATCAGTGGCACACTCCTGGCCACGTCATTCATGGTGGTAGCTTCTTGAATGTTGTAAATTCTCTGGATGTTCTGTTGTTAGTGCGGGCAATCCCTCAGAAGATGCTCTTCTCCACAACCCCAAAATTTCAAGGGTTCTTTTTTTGGGTTATTGATCTTTTCTGGGGTAGATCCAAAAGGTTTATTTCTACCCTAGGAGGGGAAATTCTGTTGGTGTACACTTTGGGCTAAGCTCATTCTTGAGTTCTTTTTATAGTTTTTAAATCTTGGGGATTTAAATCCATTTTTTTTGGAATCTCGAACTATTCTTCTGCTTCCAGCCTTTGCGAGGTTTTGTCTGTTGCCCAAGTTGTTCATGAAAATATTCCTTTAGGATAGTGTCTTCTAGGGTCTTTGGCTCATCAAACTCGATACTGTTCTGATAGTCCTTAGGTAGTCCACTGATAAATCATTGCACCTTTGCCTTTTCTTATTTTATATAGGGTACGTACCTCGGCAACTCGAGGAATCGGCTGACATATTCCTCTATGGTAAGTTTCCCCAGCTTGAGTTCATAGAATTATTTAGTCTTTTCATTGAAATACTTTTCCAACAGATAATTCTTCCTGAAGTACTTCTCAAACTATTCCCAAGACAGTTCCTCTTTGTGAATCTCTTTTACATTCTTAAGGTCTTCCCACCAAATGGAAGCATTTCCATTCATGTTGAAAGTGGCTACTTGGGCCTTCAAATTTTCTGAGAAGTCATGGACTCTAAAATACTTCTTTAGTCCAAGCATCCAGGCCTCCGCTTCCTCTCCCTTCTTTATTTCACCATTGAAAGAGGGTGGTTTGGCCTTCTTGAATTCTTCGAGATTATGATTTTTGGAATGATTTTGCTTCTTCCGTTTTCTTCGGGAATAAGAACTAGTTCTGCTACTAGAAGATCCCTCTGAGTCACTAGTTTTCTTTCCAGAGGAATCATCTGATGCTTGTCCCTTATCTCTAGGGTGAAACTTTCTTGAGGTGCTCCTCCTAGTGTGGCCACTTAAAGGACCACATTTTTGTATCCTCGGTGAGCTTCGACTTCTCTTTGTCTTTCGTTGGTCATCGTGACTCATGTCAGGTCCATGCTGCAATTGTCTTTGTATGTCGAATAAGATCTGCAGCAACACTACATTAATATTCGTTTTCTTCTCTTGCTCTTTTATCAACCTCTCGTTGTTCGCCTTGCAGCTCTGTAGTTCAACAATGAGGCTTCTCACAGTCTCAGCTAGATCTGGAGGGGTTTCTACCACTCTCCTTTCATCAGACTCTTCATCTCTATTTTGAGAGCCATCCCCCACTTCGTGGTGTGTCACCATTCTATGTGTCTGTAGTTTCCCACGTTTCATCGTCCGCTTGTTGTGCAAGAAAAACACTTTTTGTAAGTCAACATTATATTCATTCACAATCAGCGCATAATTCATATCTTTCAAATGCATACACACAATAGAAAATTTTTCATTCTTAACTTTGGATTTTGATAAAGGGGTTAAGGTAGAGGGTTACTTCTTTTAAGATTACTTCAAATGGAGTTTCTGCGAAATTCGTTCATGAGCCCAAGCAGGCCAAGTGTTGTAACCATGCTCTGATACCAAGTTTTCACACACCCACTACGGCAACTAAGATTTTCTTTTTCTTTATGTCTTTTCTTTGAGGAACAGAATTCCCAAATTTCTATGGGGCCTAGCGCACACCCTCCCTTCCCTTATCCTCCCCCATGTGATATTTGGATATTACCACAAGCCTTACCAAAAAGGAACTTCCGTCTTTTGAGATTTGGGGAATCACGATGCAAGCGTTCCCCTGTCCTCTGTCTTTCGAAATGCCCAAACCCGAAAGGATCTAATAGATCCTTAGCTCCTCCCTTGGGTTGATTTTTATATGACCAGTCCTAGGACCTCGTGTTATTCCTCTAATTTATTTCGAGGTTTCGCGATTTGGGGAATCGTGATGCAAGCATTCCTCTTGTCCCTTTCGAACCCCCAGAACCTGAAAGCCCGGTATCATCCGGATCTATGGTCCATATTGTCGACATGATCAACGGCCCAGATTAAATACCGACATTCTACCTTTCAGGATTTCTGGTGAGGTCTTCACTCCTATTCATTTGATATCCAAAACCCTGGTGGCCTTAGATATTCGCCACGCATCCCCACAAATGGGCGGTCCAGACTCTTTCGAGACTCCTTCTTCCTACCACAAGACCCTGTACAGTGACCTAGGGCTCACTCACAGAGCACATCAGGGTTTCACATACCAGGATTTCACGACTGACAAGGATGAGAGGTCTTTCCCTTGGGTTTCCCGGGTGCCGAAATGGCGAAACCTATTCACGCTAAACCAATTTGGGGTTTCGCATATCGGGATTCACGACTGGCGAATACAAGGGAACTTTCCCTTGGGTTTCCTAGGTTCCAAAACACTGAAACCTATTCACGCTAAACCGATTCGAGGTTTTTCATATCGAGATTTCACGACTAGTGAATACAAGGGAACTTGCCCTTGGGTTTCCAGTGTGTCGAAATGTCGAAAACTATTCACGCTAAATCGATTCAGGGTTTCGCATATCAGGATTTCACAACTGGTGAATACGAGGGAACTTGCCCTTGATTTCCTGGGTGCCAAAACACTGAAATGAAGAAACCTACTCACACTAAACTGAATCGGAGTTTCGCATACCGGGACTTCGCGGATTGCGAAGACGAGGGGTATCACCCTTTGGTTTCCCAGGTGCCGAAACACCGAAATGTCGAAATCTATTCACACTAAACTAATGGTCTAGATCACTCTAGTATCAACAACCAGGATCACGTTGCGATTTCGCGAATCGTGAGATCATGCAATCCTACCCTTTGATCTCTCCAGGTGGCTGGTCAGCGAAATGCTACCCGGATTCCACGTGTCCTATGCTAATGGATGGCTCTAAATACTTGGGTACTTTCAGGACATTTCTAAATCCACTCTCCTACCTATGCAAAGGTTCAGGTCGATGAGCAATAGAGCTCCGACAAATCCTTCAGAGGGTTCTTGGGTAAATTATCCCTAGGCTTGGTGACCTGACTAAAAAGCCTTCCTAATTCGTCAAGCTATAAACTCTGTGGTAAGGGTAAAGTAAACTCGTGGGTTTACTATCATGGTAGTCCTTTCAAGGGACTCACTCCGTCTCTGGAGTGCGAGGAAACTTCCCAGGAGGAGGTTCCTTCGGGAAATTACACCAGGACATGACGCGAGTCAAGTAGATGGGACAATTCTCAAGGGAACGGACTCATATTATGAACTTATTCATTCTATACATAACATATTATGATTATACCAATATAAGCATGCATCCATTACCTCAAATCAAAACACAAGGCAAACACTTCTATAAAGAAACCATTTATGAGCATATAAAACATGAGCATGTCGGGATATGCAATTCAAAATACAAGACATAAAACTTATCAGAAAACACCAGACGTGAAGCAACTACTGAGAGGGGTTCTCGTTTCCACCCAACCGTAGGCTCAGTGAATCTAGAGGGATTTACCACTAGCCACCCCTGAGCTAGACCACGATGCTTGGATATTCAGTCTCCTACTTCCATCTCAACAGAAGTCAATAACGAAGGTTTTCTCCCCCTTCTCCATTGTTCAAGGCTCTGTATTTCCAAATTTCCTCCCATTTTCCCCTTCCTTACTCCAAGTCCCGCATCCTCTCTCCCTTATCCCCACACTTCCTTTCTTGCCTTGTTCTGCAAGATTTCATGTGGTACACATTTCCCTGTATGTGGTTAGGTATGGTAGCTATTACAGATGGGAAGTTCACCCCCATCCCCTCATTAACTCTTAAGTATCCTCCCCACCTACCAATCTGACGGGAAATCCATTCCAGGGTCAGAGAGTTTCTTTGGTATTTGAGCAAGTAAAAACCAATACGGTATTGGCTCGGTGGATGTTAACACAACCATTCTAGGTCCCTTACACCACCTCTCATTAGCCATCGTGGTCTCATTTGGCACATCCCCCTCCCAACAGTCATGCAACACATAATCATAACATAATTTACATTCATCGACCTTTTATACAAAGGTCCGTCAAATCAAACATTCACATCCTTTGAGTTTTCCATAGTTCTTGGCCAGTATAGTTATTTTTACAGACTAGGAGAAACAGGGTGTTACGATTCCCTCCCCCTTAAAGGAACATCATCCTCAATGTTATATCTACCACTATGACGTGTATGTACAAAAGTAAACAAAATTGGATATGATTGTTTCATGGCATCCTCCATTTCCCATGTAGCCTCATCTGGGCCAAAATGTGTCCACTGCACCTTGACCTGTGCAATGGTTCGATTCCCAAGTGGGGTTTCCTTTCTATCCAGTATGCATTGAGGTTCTGGAAGGAATTCTCCCTCTGGTTCCACCTGGATTGCAGACTAGTCAATTATATGATTAGAATTGTGTACATATTTCTTGAATAATGAAACATAGAAAACATTATGTTCTTCTACTGTGGGAGGAAGTGCTAGCCTATAGGCTACAAGTCCCACTCTATCTAGAACTTCAAAGGGTCCACAATACTGAGGTTCCAACTTGGCACAAGCTCCCATCCTCAGGGAACTCTTCCTGGGCCTAACTCTAAGATATACGTGGTCTCTCGTCTTGAATTCTCTTGGAGTTCTCTTTCGGTCGGCGTAACTTTTCTGTCTGTTCTGAGCGACATTCAGATTATATTTTATCTAAATCACTTGTTGTTCCATTTATTTCAGCATGTCAGGTCCAATAGTAATTATATTTAAGGGATTACTCCAACAGACTGGAGTGTTGCACGGTTTACCATAGAGGACTTCGAAAGGACTCGTTTTTAGGGATTCTTGGTAGCCGTTGTTGTAGGCGAATTCCACAAGTGGCAGGTAATCTTCCCACTTTTTAGGTTGATGCATCACATGCATCCTTAGCATGTCTTCCAATATTTGGTTCACTCTTTTCGTTTTTCCATCGGTTTGAGGATGATAGGTTGTGCTAAACAGCAATTTGGTCTCCAGACCAACCATCAAGGATTTCCAAAAGTTGGAAGTAAATTTCGTGTCTCTGTCAGACACGATCTCTTTAGACATACCATGTAGTCTAAATATCTCCTTCATGAATATGTTGGAGATAGATATTGCCTTGCAAGTCGATTTGACGGGGATAAAATGGGTGGACTTTCTCAATTTATCCACCACTACCATGATGGTGTCATTCTGTTTGGTCGATGTTGGTAATCTGGTGATGAAGTCCATGGAAATGGTTTCCCATTTCCATTCCAAGATTGGTAGAGGTTGTAGTAATCCTGCTGGGTATCGGTGTTCTAATTTAACCTCTAAGCATTCTAGGCACTTAGCTAAATAGTTAGCTATGTCTTTCTTTAATCGAGGCTGATAGAATTGTTTCCTACTGGCCGTGATCATCTTTTGATATCCCGGATGACCAGTATATGGTCTTTTATGTAGTTCATCCATTATGAACCTCTTCAAGTTGTCACAATCTGGAATATACAATATATTTATGTATGTTAGCAAACCTCCATCTATCATCTAGTAGCCTTCATACTTTATTCCTGTGGGTTCTTGCTCCAGGTACGAAGTCACGGTCTGGAAGAATGTGTTTGTTTCTTGTGCATTCTTGACTCTTTCTTTGACATTCGTCTCACAGGTGCTCACTGCTGCCAGGTGAATTGTTTTCATACTTCTGCTAAGGGCATCTACCACCTTATTTTCCTTTCCTTCAACATGTTTGATTTCAAAATCAAACTCACTAAGGAGGGCCATCCACCTAGATTGTCTGGCATTGAGCTTTGGTTGGTCAAACAGATATCGCAATCCACAATGGTCTATCATAAGTACAAATTTCCTTCCCATTAGGTAATGTCTCAACATTTTTAAGGCATGCACTATCGGGACCAGCTCTAGATCATGGGTCACATAGTTGACTTCGTGCTCATTCAATTTCTAGGATTCATAGTAGACTACACTTCATCCTTGCATAAGGACTCCTCTGAGCCCTTCCTTATAGACATTTATGCACATGAGGAACTCGTTTTCAGGATCAGTGATCTTCAGCACGGGTGCATGGGTCAGAAGGTGTTTCAGGGATTGAAATATGTTAAGGTCCTAACCTGCACATAGGTAGATCAATGTATTTGGATGTAATAAAGGTCAATATTAATAAGGCCTTTCAATAAAATAGAATAAGGCAGATGTAAGAAGACCTNTGCTTCTCTTAATAGACATATTTAGTATAAATAAGGGTCGAGGGTATGAAAACCCTAGCTTGGAGATTATTGTAACAGAGCGCTACTTGACTGGAGGTTGCCCCCTCGAAGAGGCCTGTGAACATTGCTTTCTGAATCAATGTGCTATTTCAGTTTTTGTTCTCATATTATTTATGTGTTATTGTGGAGATTATGCTGGTTATATCATTGTTATTCTACCATTTCTATCATTTTATTTCTGTTCTGCATTTTTATTATATCTGGTATCTTGCAAGTGGTATCAGAGCACTTTCCTTGGTAGAAATTATGGGTATTTTTTTTCAGGGTAGAGACGTATTCCAACGTCTTTAAGCCACAGAGATCTTTTGTTACGCGCATAAACCCGCGTTTGAGGGATTCATACACGTAGGA
>JASDQU010945782.1:0-14936 GCA_032191745.1 Picea mariana
ACATATAAATGTCATGTATATGTTGTTATTTTTTGTCACAAGTTGATTACTAGTACATGTTGACTATAGGTTATTGGTATAGGTTGGTTATATGTTGTTGGCACATATTGGTACAGGTTTACGGTGGTATATCTCACAATGACAGTGTGGTAGTGGTTTCATCAATTATTTGACACCTATACTTTAGGGAAGTAGGAGGAGGCAATGATAGGTGGTTGGAGCAACCTTCCAGTTGGAGTCGGAGAACAAGGGAGTTGGAGCTTCCTTCAGGTTGGAGTTTGAGAATTAGGGGGTTGGAGCCAGAGAATTGGGTGTTTGTGGCCCACCTTTCGGTTGGAGCCAAAGAACGTAGGGTGTTGAAGCCTCCTTCTGGTTGGAGCCAGAGAATTGGAAGTTAGTACTTCCTTGAAAGTAATTCTTAAAGACATATAAGAAGATAATTATGTGGTTTTCTCCCGCATTGGGTTTCCACGTAAATATTGGTGTATTGTGCATTCTGTGGATGTGTTTGTTATTTTTTACTATGCACTAATGGATGTTAATGTTTATGATACAGTAATATATTGATGATGAATAGATGAACATGGTTGAATAAGTTAAAGGAATGCACATTGTGGTTTAAAGGATGAATAAGTGGTATAATTGTTCATTACTGATTCACGCCCCCCCATAAGTAATCCAAAAACTTCTATTCAGAGGTAAATAAATGTTAACTTCTTAATATTGAAGGAATTATAATAAATTATGGATATTATCTTCATTTACATATTCATACAATATTGCAAATATTTTCACCTAATCCCACATATAAATAAACAATGTGAATTCATGTTTTTGGAGAAGACTCATATTGTTTATGAGTTATTTAAAATTCTTATAGCTTTTGAGAATGATAATCCTATCATGACGTAGTGTTCATACTTCATTTATTGAAACCAAAATTTATACAATTTATATCAATGTTGGTTATGGTTTTAACTACTATATCATTTTGTTAAGGGATCAAAACATTATATATGTTCATTTCAATAAAACTATTGTGGGTATAAGTGGGTCATATCCACCATCCCACCTTCAAAACTATGCAATATACCTATGGTATTTGGTCCCGATTGGTAAATATATCATATTGTTAGATAAACATATCATGTATCTCACATGATTCTCATCCTTAGATTCTACAAAGGTGGATACATAGGGTTTGAATAGCATACAGTTGTCACCTATTTTCTCACATCACAGTCACACATTAATTGCACCAAGCTAACACATAGTTAACTGTGAGTTTAACTAGTACTTAAATTCGATTTACACCACTATTGAGATTATGTAATTAAATGAGGTAAATTCTCATCCAAGCCACGTATTGGCGCCATTAATATCTTAGTTGTCTCAATTTTTCCAATACCATCACACTTAACTATGGCATGGAAAATCACAACCCTCATTCATCATTTGATCAGTGTATCATTTTGCTTGGTGTGAGAATGAATCCATATTCTCCATTCACTTTGATTGTAGGGTTTACCTCATTTAACATTTAAAGTCATGAAACAACTCAAGCCAAGTTATACCATGCCTCGATTTGGAAGGTAAATTTCACCCACTATTTCGGTCATTGAAGGCTTTGATGTTATACACATCAATCTATTTCATATTCAAATAATTAATACTCGACTTGTTGTTGTGTTCTTCTACTCATGAGGTTATCTGAGTTTAGGTGGCGATTTACCAAGAGTCTGGATGGTGAACAACTTGCCAAAGGCCAATAGTATGCTCGTCATTTTTACTTGTAAATTAGGTAAGTGAATGCTATTTTGTATTTGTTTTTATCTCCTCTAGTTTTTTTTACCATGGATTCTCATTGTATTTCAAACTTTAACAATTTTTTTATGAGTTGTTTTGCAGGTTAAAATGAAACCCTTTAAAGGATGAAAAAAACTTGTTTAATGAATGAAACACCAGTACCAAGTACTCTGTGTTAAGTTACTTCACACACACCTAGGATTTGTTTTTCCTAAGGTTTTTCCTTGTTTATTAGTCATTATCTAGGCTCCTATATTTTAGGGAAGAATATTCCACCTAGAGAATATTGTAATATCCCCAAGGACAAGCCCTGTTGTAATCATGTTTATGAATTGTAATAACGTTTATGAGTTGTAATCATGTTTATGAATTGTAACCATGTTTATGAATTGTAAATCATGTTTTGTAGGATGGTGATCTGAGTATTAATAAGCTGGTGGGCTTAGGTGTTTATTAGGCCATAGAGCCTAAGTGTTAAAGGCCAAGAGCCTGTTTTTGTATATGTAATTATGCAGAACATTAATAAAGATTAAATATCGATGTGTGCAGACTGACCATGAATAAAGAGTGATGGGGGACTAAGCTTCCACAGAGTGGGTAAGGGAAAAGGGGGTTGAAAGGTTGGAAAGAGAGGCTAAGCTTAGGGGCTTAATTCCTTGAGATAATAATTTACTTTTTTTTCCATAATGGTAAGAAAGATGTACTTTTATCCTACGTTCCTAGAAAAGGGAACACATACTTGATGGAGTGCATGCAACTTCATGGGCGACATGTGTCGGCCCAGGCACATGCAATTTAACCCAAGAATTGAGCTGTGATGGGGATTCTTCCTCCATTCCTATGTCCATTGTCTGAACTGTGTTACTTTTGCATCTAATATCTGGATGCATACCTCACACATCTCTGAAACCTGAAACTGTGAGACCTCTGTGATCGACTGGTGTATTCTCGTGAATTCCGTCTAGTCTCTACATTTGGACTCCATCATCGACCTTTACATAATTTTCTTATCACGCATCCTAAAACTAGTAATCTGTGGGCTGATCTGTGTCTTCTGTGGAACCCGACACCTGGGTAATCACCTGAGCGTGTTGTGTCTTAGCATCTGGTCGTTCCCATTTTCGGGCCTATGACTATTTTTTGTTGTGGTCGTCATCCTTGTGTCAACTAAGTGTTGATGTTATTGCAGTTTCCCTCACCTAGTTGGAATTGAGTCGAAGAATTTGCTTAAGAAGCGGGTTTTTAGGCCCGTGGTAGAAGAGGCAGTTTGTCAGGCCTATGAGCATCTCTCTTCAGGTGAGAGAGTCTGCTGGGAAGTGGTTTTCTCCCAGAGAGAGTCCAACACCATCTACGAAGCTCTGAGAATTCCTAATCTGGATTGTTCTCGAGACCCAGAGAGGGAGGTGAAGCACCGATGGAGTGTGCTTATGAAGGTGTATACTCTTGGGTGGAACATGCATGTGGGGAATCATATTCCGTGGGTAGTGGGTGTAAGAAGGATCCTGGAGATAATCCTTCTAATTTCTCTATGTAGTTTTCCTGTAACCTCAGCCTAGTCTAGGATTCCCTTGCCTTGGGTGGAGCTTAATCCTAGCTTAGGGGTGACCCACTGCTGAGTGTGATGAGCAGTGTGGTCTAAGTCTGGGAGGTTCATGGAAGGTATGCATATAGTTGGTGGATTTACTACAGTTTCAAAGATAATTATCATTATGTGTTTAATTTCAATTAAAATACATGTATGTTGTTGTTCCAGAGTCTGTACTTAAGGCTTAGAAGTAGAGTGTCTAGGCATCTGAAAGTGAGTAAGGGATAGAGAAGGAAGGAATGTCAACCTTTGGCAAGGGAAGCTAGGGTTGATTTCTAGGTTGTCTTCTAGCTTCCAACCGTTCCTGGATGTTTATGTCCCTTTCAATCGTTGCCCATGACCGTTCCAGTTCAACCTGGGTAGTGGTTGTTTTAAGAATAGTATCAAAAATATTCAAGGCAATATGTGTTTGATCTGATAGTCTGGGTTCAATATTCGGCTGTCTTGTCATAGGGACAGTCATAGAGGAATAGAATAATAAAAAAAATCTCAAAGAAATTTTTATATGCTGTCTCGATTTTGGTCATATAAAGGAGAGTTTACAGCTCCAATAGTGAAAATAGGGTGCAAACCAAAGGCCCTTTTCCGTAACTGAGTTATATTTTAATAAATGTGTGTGAGATGTAAGAAAACATTAAGTTGTCTATCATGTAAGGCTCCTATCAAGGGAGAACCTAACTTATAAATAGAAGAAGAAAAAGATAAAGAAATAACCTGATGAAGCACAATATATATATAGAAATCTAAAATTTTCACTGGTATTATACCTACTGATAGCTGGTACAGAGGAAAAACGGTAAACAATATAGAAAACTAAAATTTATTCACCATAGTAGAGGTTGTACTAAATTATAGTGAAGCATTCATCAGATACATATATGAAATGAAATGAAATATGAAATACAAGGAAACAAACTCATAACACAGTCGTGACGGAATCAAGAATCTTTGGATTTGCTTTATATTAACTCTCGAGGGAGAAAAATCTCTATTACAATCGACCCAAAAAGGTCCAGCCTCTTTTTCTTCCTTCTATTGTATATTTATACAAATTTACATATGATGGAATCCCAATCGTTCCAGGATTTTAAGTTACAACAAGAAGGAGATCAATTATTTCATTTCCTTATCCTATGTCTTTATTTGGTACCAGAAGCTTGCCCTCTCGCATGCTCGGTACAAGTGACACATTTTTCCACCAGCTGAGATATCAACCTTGAAGGTTCTTCTTGACAATTGGCCTAAAAAATGTAACAATCTCTGACTAATTGCGACAACCTTTCTTCCATCTGTCAGTCTAGGGTGTCAATAGCGCACAATTGCACACTTGGTTTAATCATACATTTATCTATTTGAACTATGTTTTCCATAGTTACTTGTGATATTTTAGTCGAATCTCTTTCTTCTTTTTCATTGATATCAAGCGAGAGTTTTTCCATATTCATTTGGCTCAGCATCTCAGCATTACTCTCGCTATCAATGCCTAATAGATTTCCATCTATGGAAATGAAAGCCTCTTCATAGGATTTCCTTACCTTCTTGACTTGCAATTTGCCTTCTGATATGCTGCGTTCCCATTCTTTCAACAAAATATTACCTCGAGTTTGTTCCAAAATGGAAAACTTAGGACTCTTTCTTGATTCCCTGTTTGTTGTAGCTATTATAGCCTCTTGAAATGTGACCTGAGTTGCTCCAGCTTCTCTCTCTCTGACAGATAAGTTTTCTAATACTTGATTGATAAGCAGAAAATTGTCCCAAATCGTCTCTACCTTGGCAAGTAGCCTTCGTTGGGATGTAGAAACTCTACTCCGAATCTCCATAGCCTGGGACTGGAATATCCCGATATCTATGACTTAACTTTCGGTGAACTCTAATCTAACCTGTAGCTGCTCAATCAAGTCTTTTTTCTGGCCCGCCTGTATCTGACTGGTCTGAGCTACCATCTCTGCTTGTTCTAGTTTAGCTTTGAGCAGCTCAATTTCCTTTTTGTCGGCCATTCTTTCTTGTTCTATTCCTGCTCTTGTCTGGTCCTTGGCAGCCTCCTCTGTTGTGGCTAGTTTAGCTTCTAAGGTTTTGATGAAGCGATTTTTTCGCTTTAGATGATTTTTCAAAACCTCAACTAAAAATTGGTTTGTCGTAGCATACGCCCCCAATGTCACGACTATTTCTATAGAAAACTCTTATTTCTTCTTATCTTTCCCATCGGTCAACACCTTGAACTTCTTGGTTGTTGATCCCTCTTCTTGATAGAATTCTCTCTTTACCACAGCTTTTCTCTTTTTATAAAAAAAGAACTCATTTGCAGAAGCTCTTCCATCCTTATAGGTCTCAATTCTTCATTGAAAATCCACCCTGCGTCTATGTTCCCTTGAGTTGAATGTAAGGGAGTAATGGAGGTGATGGGATCTTTGATTTGCTTAGCTGACTAGCCTAGACTGGTAACTGGAGTCTGCTTCTTCGGCAGATCAGGAGTTTTTATTTCCGGTTTCAGACTCCTAGTTTGCCCCTCCCTGTCCTGGTGTTCTTTTGGTGCTGAATCTTTTGAGCCTTCAGCTTCTCTTTTCTTCCCCTCTACTGTTATTGGATTTTCACCCCGCAATACTGGGGGAAGACAACTCCGTTGATGTTCTTGGAATTTTAAAACATCGGCCCTCTCTCCAGGTGCCAGGGCTTGTATCCAAGCCAACACCTCGGAATAAGATCTCACACCTCCGAAAGTGTCATCCGAGAGTGAATTTTCATGTTCAAACCTTTTTAGCCCACAACTGGCTAAGTGATTACTTACGACCCTCTGTGGATCGTACTTTTTGAATTCAACATGAACCAATTTCAAGTCTTCCAGGGCTACTTCCTCAGCTTTAGCATGCTCAAAATCTAATAAAGAATAGGAATGCAGATGAATAGGAAAAGGTGGCCATACCTTCTTAGAATATCCCTTAATCTCCTTGCTTACGCCATCGATTATGGTTTGTCTGGCAACCTCACGGCAAGCCATCCTATCGGGTATGAATAATGGTAAGGAATTCGGAGGAACAGAAGTGCCGAAAACCCTAAGATATGAAAATTTTGCTTCCACATACCAGTCAGCTATACTGCTTAGATTTTCCATGATATTGTCTGAGATCCTGGGTGGTGGGTGGCCAAAGATAGTGACATGCAGTGGTACCATCACCCAGTTAAATATTTCATACACAAAATATGAGGCTTTGTCTTCCCACATATTTGAATGGTAGACATGGATGGTCTCAGCCTCCGATGGAGTCCAGCTCCAACTCATCGAGGAAAAAGGTGTCAGAAAACACACGGTGTCCATGATATACGTGGACATAAAGAATGAAGCAATCTTTCCGCTCTCCCTCTGCGCTCGGTACTCTGTAACTCGACTGGTCAAACTATCAGACAGTAGTTTAGCCCAGTTGAAGGAACAACCTTCGACAACCGTGTGAATTAGAGGCACCCACTGAAGGAAAAAATGTGTGGTGTCCTCTCTCCCATATAATATGCAGGTCATCATAGTGATATTATTGAACTATGGTTCCAGAGAAGCTATTGAATATATACCATTACTGTCTGCCCTAAACTTCGCAGGGTGTGAAACCCAATCTTTGATTAAACCAGACATAGTCTTGTCATATTGCACACATTCCTTCTGTTTGAAATTCTCCAGGAATTCGTCATTGTAAACAAAGTCCGAGATGGCTGGAAGCTTGTACATAGCCTGCAATTGTTCGAGTCTGAAAGTCCCAATGGTGACCCTCTGCTCGTTGATGATGGTTCCGGTTGGTATATCTACATGGTGTAATTCCCATCGGACCATATCGTAATAAGGGAGCAGATGTGGCCTAGCTGCCACTTTATGCATTTGAGCCTGGACGACGATCTTATACTTGGTGATCAGGTCGTCTTTTTTATTTCCACTAGAATCATCCGAAACATCTACCAATTCAAACTGTATAACCTCAGAAATATGTGACCAGGTCCTGATAGAGTCGACACTTCGAGGTGAAATATCAGAAATGTTATCTGAACCTTCTCCTGAAACCTCAATAGTGGCTTTAGATGCTTTTCGTGGGGCCATGGCAGGGGATTCTACTTTAGATCTCCTGCATAAAAATATGTATACATACAAAAATTAGTTCTCTCACGAAAAGTTGGCTCTGCGTAGAATAGAAATGAAATTTGAAACAACAAACAAAAAATCCACGTCTTCGACTATTTAAAACTGGGTCGTCCTTTAGGACAGAACGGTCAAATTGTTCTTAAATATAAATTTAGCAATAAAAACCAAACCCTTACTTGTCAATTCGCCTCATTTCCAATTAATGTCATAAATTTTAACAGTTCATAATGCAAGTTGACGCAAAGAAAGTTTAAAATCGCCTCGGAGATTGTGCATATTAATTTTCGTATTAAAACAATGAAAATGTTGGCTTAGCTTGATTAATCAGTCCTTTTTAAATGTTAATTAATCTTTCGGCACTCACCTCGTCGGGAGTTTTCACTTTAACCCTTTACACCTCCAAAACCTGAGATTGCGACAATTAGCTTTGATTAATACAAAACGTAACCAAGATTAATTGTTTAATTAATTACGCTTTTATTTATATCGCAACTTTGCGACTCGAAGCTTCGAAGGTATAGCTTCCGGGAGGCTCATATGCTGAGTTGAGAAATCACGAGATCGCGACTTCACGACTCGGAGCTTCGAAGGTATAGCTTCCGAGAGGCTCGTATGCCGAGTTGCGAAATCACGATATTGCAATGATATGATTTAATTAAAATGGAGGATAAAACCGGATTAAGTGTTTAATTAATTTTGTTTCTATTTTTATCGCGACTTCGTGACTCAGGGATTTGAAGGTATAACTTTTGAGGGAAAACACACCGAGTTGCAAATTCTCGACAGAGCTTAACCACGGCTAAATGTTTTACCTTTAACATTAACTCAGGTTATTAAAACAAGAATCTCGTGGTTTTGGCTATCGGGGTTACGACGGTAAGACTTTTAGAGATAGAAAACTCTGAGACACAAAATCCCAATGATGCTTAGCTGCAGTTTAGAGTATTTTTACTCTCGGTAAGGATCTAGGTAAACTTTTTCAAACTAGTTCATCATTTTTCCCCTCGGGACTTATAAACTATGTGATGTATAACTCCCGACATGTGACATCCCGAGTTTCAAAAGTAGAGACTCGATTAAACGATTAAAAAATAAATATTGCCTTAAGAGTATGATAACCGTCACTGCTTGCGCAATGAGACTTCTGAGATTTTGGGAAACNTCTACCAATTCAAACTGTATAACCTCAGAAATATGTGACCAGGTCCTGATAGAGTCGATACTTCGAGGTGAAATATCAGAAATGTTATCTGAACCTTGTCCTGAAACCTCAATAGTGGCTTTAGATGCTTTTCGTGGGGCCATGGCGGGGGATTCTACTTTAGATCTCCTGCATAAAAATATGTATACATACAAAAATTAGTTCGCTCGCGAAAAGTTGGCTCTGCGTAGAATAGAAATGAAATTTGAAACAACAAACAAAAAATCCACGTCTTCGACTATTTAAAACTAGGTCATCCTTTAGGACAGAACGGTCAAATTGTTCTTAAATATAAATTTAGCAATAAAAACCAAACCCTTACTTGTCAATTCGCCTCATTTCCAATTAATGTCATAAATTTTAACAGTTCGTAATGCAAGTTGACGCAAAGAAAGTTTAAAATCGCCTCGGAGACTGTGCATATTAATTTTCGTATTAAAACAATGAAAATGTTGGCTTAGCTTGATTAATCAGTCCTTTTTAAATGTTAATTAATCTTTCGCCACTCGCCTCGTCGGGAGTTTTCACTTTAACCCTTTACACCTCCAAAACCCGAGATTGTGACAATTAGCTTTAATTAATACAAAACGTAACCAAGATTAAGTGTTTAATTAATTACTCTTTTATTTATATCGCAACTTTGCGACTCGAAGCTTCAAAGGTATAGCTTCCGGGAGGCTCATATGCCAAGTTGAGAAATCACGAGATCGCGACTTCATGACTCGGAGCTTCGAAGGTATAGCTTCCGAGAGGCTCGTATGCCGAGTTGCGAAATCACGAGATTGCAATGATATGATTTAATTAAAATGGAGGATAAAACCGGATTAAGTGTTTAATTAATTTTGTTTCTATTTTTATCGCGACTTCGTGACTCAGGGATTTGAAGGTATAAATTTTGAGGGAAAACACACCGAGTTGCAAATTCTCGACAGAGCTTAACCACGGCTAAACGTTTTACCTTTAACATTAACTCAGGTTATTAAAACAAGAATCTCGCAGTTTCAGCTATCGGGGTTACGACGGTAAGACTTTTAGAGCTAGAAAACTCTGAGACACAAAATCTCGATGATGCTTAACTGCAGTTTAGAGTATTTTTACTCTCGGTAAGGATCTAGGTAAAATTTTTCAAACTAGTTCATCGTTTTTCCCCTCGGGACTTATAAACTATGTGATGTATAACTCCCGACATGTGACATCCCGAGTTTCAAAAGTAGAGACTCGATTAAACGATTAAAAAATAAATATTTCCTTAAGAGTATGATAGCTGTCACTTCTTGCGCAATGAGACTTCTGAGATTTTGGGAAACATATGAAAACCAGTTTTCGATTTCAAACATTAAGATATGAAATTTTAAATAGGCTAAAAAATAAAGGTGGCTCCAACATAGGCTCCAACTAGGGATCCCGTTTTCCTGCAAGATGGGAAGAACAGTAGACCACGTGCCTATATTGGGTAAATGGAGTCACTGGCTTTAATCCAACGAAAATGTTCCTTAGAATAGGATACCGAAGGGGAAAGGGCCTTTGTCTTTTACCTTTGAAAAGCTTTCAAAACTCAGATACTTTTTAAACTCAGTTGTAGTCCCTTTCATGACTTTCTCCTTCTCGTTACTGAATTTAGGTCTACATTAAGACAATCAAAATAGTTCTAGGGGACCCAACAGATCTTGTGGCTATCGGCTTGCATCAAAAGAAGAAAATTATATGTTTTTAATCATGAAGCCTTGTCTGAACCTGGGATGTAGATCAGGTTTTAAAAAGATTTGGTTACCAGAGTAGAGTGATATTCATGTTTAACAGCCTTACAGATATCTCAGATATTGCTTCACTGCCAGCGAGCCTATTCAGTACCCCGGTGAAGTTATCTGGCCCTTTTTACTAAATTTCCTTTCATCACTTCGGAATATATTTATGCATTTAAATGCTGAGACGAGGGCAATCATTTTTGAATTTCCTTTCACCACCTGTCTTATAATTTTCTTTTTTAGAGCACGAAGATGGGGGCAATCAGTTTATATGAGGGTTGATATCTGTGTAATATTTTGCATTATAGGTCTGTCAACTTACTTTGATTACTCGGTACCAACCTTTCCTTAAGCTTCACAACACCTTCGTTCGTAGGGAGAAAGGAAAAAATTATTTTTTGGGGTGTTCTATTTGAGCAAGCCTCAATCCTCTGAAACTGTTGAAAAACCTAGAAAAGTTAGGATCACTTAAGCGTCACTTTGTTTAGCAGGGGACCGAGGAGTTGTGAAGACTAGCATACTTTTCACAATCTGCTTTGAAGCTCTCGAGGTTAAAACATAATCTCTTCTCCCTATGTATGCTAAAACGGAAAGATGTTGGCTTTTGAAAGGTAAACCAGAAAACAGAAAAGGGTGATAGATGGAGATCTATAAATTGAAAAACAGAGGTCCAAAAATCAAAACTGACTCTTGAAAATCTTTTTCGGGGGCGCTTTACTTTGAGTAACTTGTTTATTTTGTCTAATTCTTTCGTAAACGATTAACCGTGGGAAAGTTATTTTATTTATTAGTTCAGATGATGTTGTTGTATCTTATGAGGTTATCTTGGTTTTCTTTGATAGCCCTTCAGAAAAAGTCTTTTAGGAAATCTCACCTTTACCTTACCATCTCATTTTCTTCCCAAACTATCAAAAATCTTTTATATCACCTATTTAAGCCAATTTATTTTCTGATACTCGAATTTCTGTGTACTTCTCTTGCTCATTTTGTTTGCAGCTGGAAACTTGTAAAAAGGAAAATATGAAGGTTATCGAGGCTTTTTGAAAGGTGTCGATAATTTACGAAAAGAAAAGGAAATCAAAATAACAATGCGTAATGAAATATATATACATATGTAAAAAATTCTATATATGAATATACAAATCTTTTTTTTTTTTTGGCGACTGCTTATGTCATATAATGCTTTAGGTAATGCCCATTAACAGGGGCGTTGAGTATTTCACCATCTAGATTTTCTAGTAGGAAAGAATTTTTTTCTTCGAGCGTCGAGACTCTGAATGGCCCATACCAGAGGTGATTGAATTTACCATGTTTCGTTGTTTCTTCCCTCCTTACATCCCACCTTAATACTAAATCACCTGGGTTGAAATCTCTATCCTTTGCCCTACGGTCGAATAATGCCTTCATGTCATCTTGATACTTCTGCAACCTTTCATCTACTTCAACCCTGTGCCGTTGAACCTCGATTAGCTGGTTTATCTTCCTGGTGAGATGATTAGGTTCTTCTTTCTGATCTTGCCATAATTTCATCACTGGGATAGCTAAATTTATAGGTAACACCACGTCTGTCCCATATACCATCTGAAAAGGGGACATGTCGATAAACTTTTTAGTGCCTATACGATTCGCCCACAAGGCATACTTTAAATGCACATGCCAAGACTTTTTGTTTTCATCCAACACTTTCTTAATTATATTGAACATGCTCTTGTTAGATGACTCGGCCATTCCATTTCCTTAGGGATAGTACGCTGTAGAATGGATAAGAACGATATTATACTTTTGGAAGAAGCTAATCATAGCCATAGATTTGAAATCCTAGGCATTATCTGTGACTATCTTTCAGGGGCAGCCAAATCTTGACAAAATATTGTCTTCTAAGAAATCTATTACCACCGAGTTAGTTGCCCTTTTGGTTGGAATAGCTTCCACCCATTTAGTAAAGTAGTCTATGGAAGTTAAGATCCACTTGTGTTGGGCACTAGAATGTGGATTAATCTCGCCTATAAAATCTAGCCCCCATTGTTGAAAAGGGGCTTCATTTTTGACCGGAACCAAAGGTAGTGCTGGGAGTTTTTGTTTGCCTGCAAAAAGTTGACAGGGGTTACAAGCTTGAACCTTGGCGTTGACGTCAGAGAAAAGTTTTGGCCAGTAATACCCAACTCTCATAATTTTGTAAGTTGTGGCCCTCCAAGCGTGATTTCCTCCACACACTCCTTTGTGAAATTCACTTATAACCCTTTTTGTTTCTGATTCAACTAAGCATATTAACAAGAAACCGAGTGGGTCTTTCCAATATAGTTGATTTTTGGCAATACAATACTTAACCGCATGAAGCTTTAAAGTCTTGGCCTTTGATGGTGATAGTTCACTCAGTCATTTTAGAGTCAACAAGTAGGATACTATGTTTCTGTACCATTCTGATGATACGAAATTCTCCTCGATTTTAATTGCACTTGTTCATTCATCAAGCTCGTTTATGTTCATGTCTTTCTCACCTTCCTGCAAGCAGTTTATATCTAGAGCTATGAGATTTGATTCAACCATAAGTTTGTCCAGGCCTTATCCCTTTAACAGTTTAGTAGGTTTGATTTCCAGGTCAAATTCTTGAATCTTGGCAATCCATCATCCTCTTTTCCCATCATTGTTTGATTGTACCAAAATATCTTTCACAGAACTTGTAGGTACGTACGTGATTATCTAGGAGTGTAATACATATGTTCTAAATGCCTTTAGTTATTTTACCATGGCGTATGCTTGTTTTTATATTATATCATATTTAAGTTCTGCGTCTCTGGGGCTCTTGCTAAAAAAGGCGATCGGTTGTTCGAAACCCACTTAGTTTTTTTGGAGGAGCACCGCAGCATTCGTGTGTTCGAAGGCAAACGAGAAAATAAGAAAATCTTTTAGATAATCGAGGCTTGCCAATATAGGTGCCTCGGCTATGACTTTATTAATGTCTGCAAACGATGCTTTGGCCTATGTTGTCCACTTTACTTCATTGTTATTTTTCAACATATCTGTGATCAATTTTACAATTTTAGCGAAATTTGGGATAAATCTTCGTAAAAAAATTATTTTTCCTCAGAAAGATTGAATTTCTTTTACATTTCTAGGAATGTTTATAGTGTCTATCACTTCAACCCTCTTAGGATCAATCTTAATTCCATCCTTAGATACAATATGACCCAAATGTTTACCTTCTTGCATGGCGAAGTGTGATTTCTTGGGGTTTAAGGACAGACCATACCTGCGGCATTTTTCAAATGTTTGTTTAAGATGTACCAAATGCTCTTCGTCAAATTTGGAGAAAACCTTTAAATCATCGAGATAGATGACTACGAACTTATCCCTCTCTCCGATGAAAGTGATGTCCATATCACGTTGGAACGTGGCTCCTGCATTCATCAAACCGAAAGGCATTTTATCATACATGAATGTACCCGAAGGGGTAGTAAAAACTGTTTTTTCTTTATCTTGTTCATTCATGGCAATTTGATTATATCCAGAAAAACCGTCAATCATAGACATTATGTTTTCCCCAACTACCCTTTCTAGCACGTGATCTATTTTAGGCAGCGGATAGTTGTCTTTAAGAGATGACTTATTTAAATTTCTGAAATCCACGCATAGTCTAATTTCCCCACTCTTTTTTTTGACCGGGACCAGGTTTGCCACCCAGTCGGAATATCTCAGAGGTACTATAGTTTCCGCCTCTAAAAGCTTCTTCACTTCTCTCTTGACCACATGCAATAAAATGGGGTTGATCTGCCTAAGATTTTGTCTAAAGGGTTTGACCCGAGGCTTTAGAGGTATCATGTGATCGATCACAGTAGTGTCGTAGGTTCTTAACTCATCGTAAGACCAGGCGAAAACGTCTTTAAATTGTCTGAGTAGGTCCTTATACTTGCCTTTTATTTCAAGGGGGAGGAGTTTAGATATTTTAACCATCCTCGACTCTTCTTTGATTCCTATGTCATAGTCTTCAACCTCTTCTGGTTGGGGTTGTAAGGTGGATTTTATGGGTATGTCGTTTTGATCAAACAGTCTTTCCAGAGGGATCAGTCCTTTCGAAATTTGGTTATTTTTTAGGACCATCATGTGATGATTTGCGATTTTGTCTTGGAAAGCTTGAGGGTCCTCTCCTTCTTGCATGATCCATATCTGATCATTCTGATTTTCTTGATCCACGTGAGTTTCGGAAAATTCACCTACTGCTTCAAGAAACTTCTTAATTTGTTCATCATCCTCAAAAACCTTCCAATGTTGGATATTATCCAGTATAGATGGTCTATGTATTATCTCTATGTGATACTTCAATTTAAAGGTTGTAGGAGGAGTGAAAGTTGAAGCTGCTTTAGCTAATGCATCAGCCTGTAAGTTTTCTGTGCATGGGATGAAGTGGACATTTACAGATGAGAAAAAGTTTTCCATCAGATTCCAGGCACAATTTCTGTATGATCTTAATCTGGGATGCTT
>JASDQU010945783.1:17406-27425 GCA_032191745.1 Picea mariana
CCAACCTTCCCTGCCAGAGGCCACATGGGAGAAAATCAGCTCACTAATCAAGGAAACAATCAGGAGTAAGTCTTGGACAGAGGAAGATCTTCAATGCAATCTAGAGGAACAATGCACTCTTTAAAATTGGCATCCCATACTAAATAATCAACTGGGACCAAGGAGTCATAAGTGTCAACTGACTAGTCCAACCAGTTGGACTCCCCCTCCAACACATTTCATCAAAGTAAATTTTGATGGAGCCTCTAAAGGCAACCCGGGAACAACAGGATATGGGGCAGTGCTTAGAAATTCCAGCGGCGAAATCCTTGGTCTGGATGCGGGATTCCTGGGGGACAAAACCAACAACGTAGCTGAGTTAACAGGACTACTGCGGGGACTCCAAACAGCCATGGACAAAGGCTACCAAAGGATAATCTTAGAGGGGGACTTGCAAGTCATCATAAGGCTAACCACCAAGATTCTTCATGGATGCAACCCTGCAAAAATCTCACCAAGCTAGAGACTCTCTGGTCTGCTCGAAGACTTCAGCCACCTCCTACAACCCCATCTCAGCATCATTACCTCCCACGTGAAACCACGTGAAACGAGACGCAAACAAGGTTGCGGATTGCCTAGCAAATGAAGCAGTCGAAAAGGGCATTGAACACTTTTGCTAGGAAGCCCACATCTCACCAGATCCAGAGATCTTCACTCAGTGCCAAACCTTAGCCACCAAAGACCTTCAATCCCCAGATGGGGTGACACGTCGCGCAAGTGAGCCACGCGGGATCAGGTCGGGACGCGATATTAATGCATCTATCGGCCAACATCCCCTCCGAATTTAACTTGCCATGGATACGAGCAGGCGCATTCAAGCGACGAGCCCCTTCACGCAAGGGAAGGGTACCAGCCATCAACGCACTAGCCAGCGGGCTTTAATGGTCATGGCGGTCATGTTAGCATTAGTCCTCATCGCCCAGGTCGATAGAGCAAAGCGCCAGTCTCTCTTTGCATCCTCCGCTCCACTGGAACAACAGCATTGTCACAGATTCTCCTCCACTCCACTGGAACAGTGGAAGCACCCTGTGGCCTCGTTAGTGGTCTGGAGCAAAGAGCTCTTTCTGGAAAGAAATCTGGCAATCTACCAGACCCCCACCATGCCCAGAGCGAGAGGGAAGCCGCGTAGGGGAGCTTCCTGGTACACGGCTGAATCAAGGCACTAGAGGAAAAAGAATTTTGAGAAAGCCATAGCAATGGCAACCATCCGAAGGACAACGACACCACGAACGCCTCCAATGGCGTATGTGGAAGAAGTTACCCCAGAGGATGGCTTGGAGAGCGTCCCCAAGCACACTCTGTTCATAGTGCCGGATAACTGGAATCCACCTTCGAAATTTGGTCCAGACAGCAAGCCTCCGCCTGCAAGCATTCTGCCTGGCCCCAGCGCCACCAACTTAGAGGAGCCTTACCCCACCTGCTATGTTGAAGAGGAGATTCCTCCTGAACCACCCATGGAGGAAGCGTTGCAAGCACACAATCAACAGGCGCACACGCATCATGAAGCAGACGATACCACTCCAACGGGGTCAATTGATAGCCACAGCCAGGAGCAGCCACTCTTCGCCAACTCGGGGTACCTCAATCTCATTTTTGAGGTGAGGAGTCTGTTGGATGATTAGATCTTCCGCCTCGCACGAATTGACCAGAGACTCGACCTGCTCTTCGCGGCTCACTCCAGAACTCTTCGAAAGAGACAATGCCCAACATGCACGCAGGCCTATGCATTTCCAGCAATATGGCGACAGCACGAGGATGAGGATGAGGACAAGCGCACAGGCTCAAAGGTTAAATGATGCTCAGGATTAGAATTTGCTTTTTTTGCTATAATTTAGGCTTCAAGCGAGTTAGCTATCAGTTTTCTTAGAACTAGTTCATGACATCCAGTTCCATCTTCATGACTGATAGTCCTAGTTTCCTTTGGGCAAGACGATGCACTGTTAATTTTGTTAATTTTTTGAATTGGGTAACACATGGCAAGGGATGCCTAGCTGTCCCGATTTCCTGTTTAGGCAGGACAGCTGACATCACAAATGGCTACTATATTTTTCTTATGTTAATATAACAGGTCCCATCTTTTTACTTAAAAAAAAACTATGCTTTAATAAAAGAAATTGGTGACCTTTTAATGCATTGAATAACCTAATATTCATTATATATTTGGAAAATTCTAACCAATTGGATGATTTTTTTTTAGTGGGTTAGTCCAAATACTTTTTTTTTTCCAAAAAAAATTCCTCGAATTTATATAGCGTATAAATTCATTTACAAATAAAAATTGCAGCGAGTTTTGAGGTCAGAATGCACTAGCATTAAGGACCCATACAATCTATATTCAGCAAGATCTAAAGAACTAGGCTGGCCATGCTTGAGTAAGACTGATTCGATATCGAGAGACGAAGACTTCCCAAAGACTACCTTTAATTCAAATTCCAGAGGCAGATTTCAGTGTTGTTGCAAAGGGAGGCAGGCAACATCATTCAAAGATATTTATAGAGGAAATGGGGCTCTCGATCCCTCTATCACAGTGGTAAACTGAGAGCCTCCATACCACTTCAGTTAGGGCCCTCTTTGAGAGAGAATCAACTGCCCTATTGTGGGAGTGGGAAACGTGGAGAAAGTTGATGACGGAGAAGCGCAAAGAAAGATCTCTCGTTTTTTGCATCCAGCCTTCTAAATGGATGGAATGAAGCTTGCTCTTTTTAGATATCCAGTCAACAATAATTCTCGAGTTGCCCTGGACGTGTAAGTGGTCGATAGACCATAAGGCATCGAGAGTGAGCATGGCCCATAAACCCATGAGCTCTTCTTTTGTATTTGTACCGACTCCACAGTTGATGAACCAATTTGTGGTTCTTGACGGATGGGTTTTGAAGGTGCCACCAGCCCTGCAACAAGAGCCACTTGACTGAGCAGCACCGTCGAAAAAAGCAATGGTGTGTCCCTCGGCCAAATCAAAATCAATAGCTCGATGTGGGAAACAACGGACCGTGGTCGGTTTCCAGTTGAAAGAGACCCGAATCTTATGGAAAACCGTCGGCAAAGAAGGCTGGCCGTCCTCAAAGATCACTCTATTTCTCTCTAACCATATTTTCCAGCTGATATGAACTGCCAGACTAGGCGGGGCCGATTTATGAGAGGACCAAATGGAGAAGCATTTTGAGATGGAGGAACCGCACCATGCAATAGGAATAGAAAAGTGCTTTATCGATCGGTACCATACCTCTTTAGAAAATGGACAGTGAATCAAGAGGTGATGCAGGTCCTCGGGAGCATTTTTGCACAGTAAGCAGATCCCTGGCCCCTCCCAGCCTCTCCTTTGTAACACTTCCCAAGTGAGAATTTTTTCTTTACCAACAAGCCAGGAAAATAATTTTTATTTGAGGGGCACTTTCCAGTTCCATAGTTGTTGGATCCATGGAAAATCAACTTCATAACTAAGCTGATGCTGTAAGGCGGCATAAATATTTTTCACAGTGATTGAACCCGAAGCATCACTGCCGGCCCACAATAAAACATCCAGATTGGCAGTCAGAGAAATCCCAGTGCTTTTTAGAGCAGAGGTGTATCGATTCCACTCGGTGGCAAGCGGTTCTCTAAGGGAGAGATCACTGCTCGTCGTCCAATCATCCGGCAGAGGGGACGCACCTGTCAAAATTCTGACCTGAGCGAGAGCTGAAATGTTAATGATCTGAAGGTGGTGTCTCATCGAGGGCGAGAGAATAGAACGGTCCCCCAGCCCAAGAATCATATCCCTTCCAATTTGAATATCCTTACCCTCGCCAGGCCTCCATCTGAGCCAGTGGAGAATAACCTGAGAAGATGCCACCAGGCCTTTCCAGAAAGGTGAGGCCCTCTTCAATTGGAAAGATGGCTTGCGGAGCCAAAGGATGAGCGGCTTGGAGTCCAGATACTTATCAATGATGATTTGATGCCAAATACTGTCATGTGAGACAGCTCTCCAGAAAGTGCTTGCCAGGAGGGCCACATTGAAAGTGGAGAGGTTTTTAAGGCCCCATCCCCCTGCCCTCTGAGGCTTTGATAGGGACTGCCAGCTACAAAGATGGATACAATGTTTGTCAGCTTGTCCACTCCACAGGAAGTTAAAAGCTAACTTACGAAGAGTAGTAATAATCTTTGGAGGGATCCTCTCCAGCATCATCCAGTAAACAGCCAGGCTTTCTAGAATTGATTTAACCAGGATAAGTTGTCCACCCAATGACAGGCATTTGTTGCACCAGAAGCCGATTTTTCTTTCAAAATAAGCCACCAGCCAACACCAGTCACCAGGGGAAGTGGCTCCTGGTTTCATCTGGAAACCCAAATAAATGAAGCCTTCACTCAGATTTTTAAAGGTGAGAGGGATGGTATCTTTAATAATAAGGAGTTCGGTATCTGATAGACCCCAGTAGTGGACTGAGGATTTGGAGAGGTTGATGGATAAACCAGAAACTGAGCAAAATCGCTGGAGCACATCTAGGATAATTAGCCATTCCTCGGGATCAGCTTTAGACATTAGAAGAACATCATCAACAAACATCAGATGGACAATCTTAATGAGGTTTGATACCTTAATGCCCGATATTTGATGCTCGGTGAAGCTTTTGGAGAGTAGTATACTAAGGCCTTCCATTATCAAGATGAAGAGATAAGGGGAGAGTGGACATCCCTGTCGTAGTCCCCTCTCGCTTCTGAAGAAGTTAGTAGGTTCACCATTGATCATCACTGCGAAATTGGCGCTTGTAACTCAAGAAAGAGTCCAATTAATAAACTTGTCTCCGAATCCCGCAGCGTGAAGGATTAGTCTCAAAAAATCCCAATCAATGCAGTCAAAATCTTTTTTGAGGTCCAGTTTCATGACCAACGCCTTTAGATTTTTCTGCTTGATGATGTGTAAGCATTCATGGGCAGCTCCAATAGCATCCTGGATTCTTCTGCCTTTCAAGAATCCCAACTGTTCCGCAGATAGACTCCTTCCAAGAAATGGTTTAATTCTGTTAGAGATTACCTTGGAGATAATCTTATAAATGAGATTGCACAGGGATATCGGTCGGTAGTCGTTGAAGGAGATTGGGTTGTTATCTTTCGGAATCAAGACCAGGAAAGTTGAATTAATACCTCCAGCAATCTTACCTTTGATACGGGTGTCCTCCACCATCTGTAGGAGCTCCTCATCTACAAGATCAAAGAAGAAACAAAAGAATTCTGAAGTCCAGCCGTCTGGCCCTGGGCTTCTCTCAGTTTTAAAATGTGAAAGTATATCTTTAATCTCAGCAAGTGTGATAGGCTTGAAAAGGGCCTCGACTTCATCTCCGGAGACTAACTGAGGGAAGAGACAGGCAGTAGAACCTTTTTCCAGGAGATTGTGCGTGCAGGTAGCTTTGTACTGTTGAGAAAAATGTGTGACGGCCTCATCCTTTAAGGCCTCCTGCCCCCGAATATCATGATCTCCGCTTTTAATAGTCCAGATCATCTTTTTGTGTCTGTTGAAACTGACTACCTTGTGGAAATAATTGGAGTTTGAATCTCCGCTCTTTAGCCAAGTTGCATAGCTACAGAGCCTCCATGCGATTTCCTCTGCACATAGTAAGGAAGCTTTGTTAGCTTCCAGCCGTTTGAGTCTATCCGACTCTTCCACCCTCTAGGCTGTAGTAATAGAACCGTGGGTGAGATTGGATATCTCCTCCTCCACCGAGAGCAAACAGGCCTGATCCTCAACCTGTTTACGATGGAACCAAGACTTAGTCTTTGACTTGAGGACCTTAAGTTTCCACACAAGTCTAAGCTGTGGATTAACTTCGGAAGTGAAAAGCGGGTCCGTCCAGATCAAGTGGACGAGCTCAATGTAATCCGCCGATGAGGGCCAGGAATGATTAAATTTGTACGGGGAAGACCTGGACAGCTCTGTAATCCTCAGCTGGAGAAGAACCGGGGCATGGTCGGAAAAGAAGGGGAACTCCACCCACGAGGATGAATGACCAGTAGAAGCCAATAAATCGTCAGTCACAAGGAAGCGATCCAGTCTCCTGGCGATTGCATTCGGACCAGTCCTACCGTTTCGCCAAGTTGGGGTTAAACGAGTCGGTCGGATGTCAATGAGGTTGTTTGAGGCAAAGAGCTCTTTGTAATGGGCTCCAGTAGGTTCTGGCAAGTGAGCGCCTCCCCAGGTTTCATCAGCCTCAAGGAAGATGTTCAGATCTCCTCCAACAATGAGGTTTGGAATAGAAAGAATACCGCTATCTGCCAGCCGTGACCAGAAGAGCATTCTTTCCGAGCAGGGTCCGTAGATGTTGAGCAGCGCCAACTCCAGTTTTGTGTCTAAGCAGCAGCCCCATAATAGTAAACCCCCACACGACAGGGAGGGTCTCAGCTCAAAAAGGCTGGGGTCCCAAGCCACCAGCAAACCTCCGAAAGTACCTAAGGAGCTCACCGCTGCTGTATACCAAGAAGGTCAGAACTGATGAACAAAATCTCTAGCTTTATTATCGGCCGAGAGGGTCTCTTGAAGAAAGATGAGATCGGGCTTAGTTCGCACCAGCAATCTTCGGAAGGAGGCAGCCTTGAGGGTGCCTCCGATCCCTCGAATGTTCAAGGAGAGCACGATCATTACTTTGATCGTGCCAACGCCTTCATTGCTCTAAGGGCCTTACCATCCAGAGTGGGCAAGTCAGAATCAGACTGTTGTGTGCTTTGTACATCCTTCTTCTTTCTGGAACTTCGAGTTTGGAGAGGGGAGATTTCGGTAGCTATACCTTGTGACCAAGCGAAGGTCTTAACCTCCTTTTGTTTTGTGTTTAAGGTGCCAGCTTCAGTTGCCGAAGAAATGACTTCCTTGCCACGATTAACTGGCAGTTGTGTGGTGGATCCCAGATACAAGGAAGAGGTTAGTCCAAATACTTGTGTTGCACAATATATTATTGTGCACACTTTCTCATGTATTGGTTGGTTGAATAACCTAATATTGATGACATATTTAATATATTATTGTGCGCACTTTCTCATAATTTTATGACGAGAATAAGTTAAAATTCCACCATGATCGTAGTTCCTCATAGTGAGAGTATTTTAATTAGTAGCACTATGCCCCATAAACTTTATATTAAAATTATTTAAAATTTTATATATTATTTTACTAAATTGAAAATAAGATTTAATATCATTTTTATTTAAGCATTTTATTTTTTTAAGTTAGTGAGAAAATTATATTAATTAAAAGTAAATATACATAGAACTAAAATAATTAAGAAGATTAGATGGATAAACCAATCTGAACATTAAAAAAAAATAAAAGTTCTAATTTGTCATGTCCATAGTTTATAATAGCTTTTACAAAAAAAATTAAAAAGTTTCATCCAAAAAAAACCAAGCTCTTCCAATAGTAAAAATAGAACAAGAAAAACAAAGCTCTTTCAATAGCAAAAATAGAACAAGAAAAACAAGGCTCTTTCAATAGCAAAAATAGAACAAGAAAAACACTTGGTGATGAAACTAGTCTATATAGACAAAAACCATAAACTAAAAGAACACCATATAGGAATATAAATAACCATAATTAAGACTACATTAAAAACCTGGATGTCTATGTCCTGGATCTAAATCTAGACTTGCACTCAAACCCTATCGAACCCACCATAACACCCCATCCGGAGTTTTATTTATGTACTACACTTTTATCTTTTAATAAAAATAATTGTATACATCATATAATTAATGTGGTATTTTGAATAATTAGGTTCAATTTAATTGGGAAATACGGTATTTACACCTTTTTAAATCAAGTTACACAAATACCAATATCATCTAATCTCTATCGCTTCAAATTAAATTATTATTTATTATTAAATATTTTTATAATTTTAAATTAAATTATTATTTATTATTAAATTTTTAAAATTTTAAAATTTATACTCACATATTTATATAAATGATTTCTTATTATCTTTTTGGAAAGAGTTCAAATTGCAATTTATGTAGTATACATTATTTATTATTATTTAAAAAAAAAATTAAATTATAATTTATGTAGTGTTAACTAAAAATTAAATACTAATGATATTAATAAAGGTAAGATTTAATATTATTTTTTATTGATTAAGAGTTTATTTTTTTTTGGATGTAAGGAAGCACGTTAACAACCCAAGAGCCAAAGACATTTGGCATGAGTAAAAGTCTACCATCTTATAGACTACTAGCCGATCATTTCATGCATAGTTTATTTTCGGCATAGTTTTCCTTTAATAACAGCGATTAGTCAACCCATCAATTAATTGCAACAACTAACATAAATCAACCAAATTTTGGGCAAATATCCCCAAAAATATGCTTAGAAAAGAACAAAAAAATATAGCTTTAGATTACAGGGATAATATATGCTAGTCCCTAAATGTGTTGTAACTTATCACTAGCTACTCATCATTGACTACTATCTGTACAATAACTCATCACTAGTTAATATTTGTAAATATATTCTAATTTATCAACATTATTGAACAACAACCCATCACTAATAACTATTTATAAATATACTCTAATTCATCAACATTATTGAAGAAAATTGAAGAAAAACTACATCACCTAAAACTATATAAAATTACTCACTAATTAAATAATTTTATTGAAGAAAAACTACATCACCTAGAACCATGTAAAATTACTCACTAATTAAATAATTTTACTCTTACCACAGGTTTTTACACTTTACTTGTACACATATGAAATGAAAAATTGATCTTTCATATAAAAGATTGGATTTTAAAATTTTAATTTATTAGAGGTAGCATAGAATATGTCTTTTCGATATGTGCGGGCTTGGCTATTTATGAAAAGTAAAGTTTTTACGCCTAAAGACGTACATCTATTGATAATGGGCAGATTTAATAGGGGTTTAGTGCTTAATAAGTTTTCTATGGACAGGGTTAAATATGGCTTGGACTATTCTTAGTAGTCACACAAAATAAATGACTGTGATTTCAATCATTAACTTTCTAGCGATTATAAAGACATCCATTTATGTGTTTACTTTTTTACATTTACCTAATCATATTTAAAAATTACTTTGATAGCTAACTGATTGCCACGTCAGTGATTAACAAAAATTAAAATATTAACACAAGATAAATGAAGCTCAACTGTTTATTTGTTAATCAATAATAAAATTTAATATATTCTTTTAAGGATTCGTTTCATCTTATCAACCTTTCAACGTTCACCAGCAACTATTTAACTGTTATGCTAGTGTACACATCAATGGAAAATTTGGTTACAGAATAAGTATGTCTAAATTTTGCATCCAAACAAATATGATATAGGATTTTTCTTGTATCAACTAAGTCTCCGTGCATCACCTTGGAGTGTGAGAACCTTGCTAAGTATCAAATATCATTGCTCTACGATGGAACCAACAGTCCAGCCCATAGCTTCAGTGTCATAGAAAACCAATGAACTACTCCACCACCAATACTCCATATACAAGTCCAAACTTAAGTGGCATTGAAAAACAACTAGAGCAAAACAACCTTGTAATAGAATTGAAAAAATGATATATGGACGAATAATATTACTGGGAAAATGGTATCATGGACCAAGTGACATTAAAAACTGCACATTCAGAAACAAAATTAACTGTGCAAATTTATGTATAGAAGTGTTAAATAGTCATCACTGGTTAAATAGTCATCTGGCCGCAGAGAGTTGTGTCGAAGAAATGGTGAGAATGGATCCAAATGATCCGCCAGCGCCCACGCTGTTCCCAACCAGGGACGCCTCTTCCCGCTGTCCATCATCTCCATCTCCGTCCTCCATGGGCTCGTAGCCATACCCTTCCAAGAACTGGGGGCCTCTCTGCAACAGCCACATGGGCGCATCAGGAATATCCCATTCTCCCTCCAGCATCTTCAGAGCAACGCTCATCCATGGCCTCTGGTTGGGATTGTCCTGAATACACCAGAAGGCAACCTTTGTCATCCTGGTAACACCCTCCC
>JASDQU010945784.1:592-29429 GCA_032191745.1 Picea mariana
TATCAGAAAAGCACCAGAAGTGATGCAACTGCTTAGAGGGGTGCTCGTTTCCACCCAACCGTAGGCTCAGCGACTCCCAACGGATTTACCACTAGCCACCCCTGAGCTGAGACCACGATGCTGCGAGATTGCGTCTCTGTTTGCCAGTGATCGAGAACGAAGGTTACTCTCCTTCTTCTCTGCTATCACTCACTCTATATTTTTCTAGAGTTCTCTTCCTTCCGTCGCGTCTGCCCCCTTCTTGCTTCTCCCTCACGCCTTTTTCCTGTTGCGAGGTTGCGTGTGGCGCGATTTCCCTCGCACTGGTCAGGCCTGACGGCTCTACGGATGGGCGGTTCACCCGCCCCCATCCCCCATTACTCATGAGGAGCCCTTTATCTACCAATCCTGGCGAGTCATTTAATTCGGGGCCAGCGAGCCGCTCTTGGTTCTCCGGGCCAGTGAAGTCCAAATACGGTATTGGTTTCGGTGGAAGTTAATGCCACCTCTCTAGGTGCCTTCCACCACCTTTCTTCAGCCATCGTGGTCTCTTTTTTCAGCATATCCCCTCTCAGCAGTCCTGCAATATATATATATAATATTATTCACATTCATCGACCTTTTTCACAAGGTCCATTCACACCACACATTCACATTTTTGAGTTTGCCACAGTTCTTGGCCAGTATAGTTATTTTTACAAACTGGGGGAAACAGGTTGTTACACCTGTGAAGCTGAACTGTTCGAGGTTGAATTGGACACAGTTCTTTAGGATGGAAACCTAAATTATGTTCTTGGATACTCATTGTTTCTTTCTCCCCCCTGATATTGATGGTGGAGGAGTATAACTGATGTGCAGTGTCCCATTTGAGATTAACTTCTAGATCAGTGAGACCTCACATCTGCTATAGATCGACAAGCAGCAGACCGGCTCCCTCTAGGGCTTTTACGATGCTTTAGTCACAGCACAACCCTCAACTCAGATTCCATGGGGCTGACCTCTGAGCTGGATTTGCCGCACACAAAGTACTGTCTTCTCAGTGACTGATGGTGACAGGGTTGCCTCTTCTCCTCCCTCTGCCAATACTCTTATTTCCATCTATGATGCTGATATTGAGCTAGGACCTCGCTTATATCTAGCCCTTGCTCCTCTTCCTTCTTTCTTTCTTTCCAACATTACTTGATCATTCTCTTTCACGTATTTTTCATGTATCTATTAGTTTAGCTTACTTTATCCTTTTGGATTAGCCTTAGGTATTTCTGCAGTTGCTTATCATTGATTGTACTATTTTTCTACAGTCCCATTGACCTACCCTTTTGGTTATTTGTTGGACATTGATATAATTATTTTATCATATCTTATCTAGTAGATGACATATGTTATGGGTTGGGTATGTGAAATGGATTGTTGGGCTCATTAGTGCATATTATCAAGTTCTTTTCCTATGATCAATGAACAAGAGGAGTAGTAGTAGGTGGAAGTGGTTGTGGAACATGAACAAGAGCTACACACCCCCATGCAATGCTGGAGGTTGTGAAGCTAAAGGCAAAGCTGTTGCATCTAGAAACCTGCTGGTGTATGGGGATGACATCTCTTCTACATGGTCATTGTTGCCGCCTTTATACACACCTCAAGTAACGTGGAAGAAACCTTCAATCCACTGGGTGTGTCCTTGGGGGCAAGTCTCGAGTCAAGGTGCTGTCACATGATCCTCGACTCCTCCGTCTAGGCCAATTCCTAGCGAAGCCAATGGGGTAGTCCCTAAAGAAAATAATCTATGGCTTGAACTAATCTAAGTACAAGAAAAATAAATCTAGGAGTTTTATTGCAACAAGAACAATAGAACAATAATTGAATCTACACTAGAAGCATATATCATTCATTTATTCACTACAATTGCTTATGAAAAGGATATTCAAAACTCAAGAGATACTTGCATAAAAGATAATGAAAGAAATACTAATACTTGCAAGTAAATAAGCAAATGATAAACTTCAAGATAAATGGAAATGCTTTGCAAATATAAATAATTGAAGCAAATGGCTTAAAAGTAAAATAATGAGACCAGTGCCAAATATTGAAATATGTGTAACGCTGTTGAGATGAAGACCATCGTATGAAATGTCCTTGTAAATTTTTGATTAGAGTTTATTAATGTTTGAAGTGACTTTTATGCTCCGAATATCCAACAGGGAGAGTATCCCTCTGATTTTGCACACAAGCTCAAGAGAATGTGGGAGATCAAACGAGGAGAACCTAGATCTCAAAGTTTCCCCCAGATTTCTTACAGAAACCCTCTTGCGTTTCCAAACAAGCAATAGAATCTTAAAGATTTCCCTAAATTAAACTAGATCCACACTGACCAACCTCGGTTCTGATGAGTTCCCTAGGTCGAGCTAGGATGGGTAGCCCACTCTTTTATTGCTTCGGTTATAATGATCTCTTTTTTGGGAGTTTTGTGATTCTTGTAATTGATGGATCAACAAGTTTTGCAAGTTTAGAATGGTTTATTGAGGTCCAAGGTGCTTCTGGGGGTTCCAGAAGCTCCAATTCCGCCAAAATCGGGCAGAGTTTCCCCTTGTTTGTTCACAAACCTGCACAAAACAGCAAGCAAACAAAGACAAAAGATGCCCAAAAACACTTGAAAGTGTCTTTGGACGTTAGTAAAAAAACCCAGAAAAATGTTTAAGTTAAATCTATGAAAAATAACAAAAATGAACTAAGGAAAACAAGCTAGAGAGCTTGCTTCCTTAGGATCTTTGACTGCTTTTTAAAAACAACAAATTAGAGGCACTTATAATTACCAAATAGGAAATAAAGCACAATGTAAAAGATCTCCTTTCAAGCCTTTAGATTTTTCTAGAATTTAACTTGCAAAAAAGAGACTTTCCTATGCTAGATCTTGCTTGTAAAGATGAAATTTTAGAAACTAAGCTAAGATCTAAACATATATTTCTACAAATCAGATCTACTTATAAATTTAACTTGCAAAAGAAAGATCTAAAATGTATTAGCAAGTAACCATACGAATATTATGAAATTTTTAGAGAGAGATAGAAAGTGCTTGATCCCTTGGATAACTTTGGGCAATGGGGTTTCCTCTTTGGTGGAAAACCGAGGGACTATGTTGTTCACCACAATCTTGAAAAAAGAAAGATGCTAACTTGCTCAACCTATCCTTCAAGTGAGATATCCTGCAAAACTTAAAGACTTCTTGCAAAAGATGGTTAAAAATATTGGTGTCACAGAATATAGGAGCATGAAAGCATGAATATTAAGCTAAATAGACATGCAATTCAAACTATCTAACATACATGAATCAATAGGATTATCAAGCAAACAAGCTTTTCAATTCGTATCCTATTGGGAGATAGCTCCCCTTCCAAGGCCAAAATTTAACAATTAAATGCAAAAACTCAATAAGAAAGCTTATACCTCATACAAATTTGAACATAGAAGATCCAGACAACAATGCTTTACACCATGTAGTAGCCTCCAAAGCCTTTTTATTCCAATGAGAATGATAGATTACAATACAATCACAAGCAAATTCACCAAAGCTCCAACTAGCTTATGCAATGGGTGAATGCTTGTATAAATAATAAATGGGAGGAGAAACCAAGAGAGGAGGGCGCACCAAGTGTAGAGGGAGGGTGCACCACATGTGAGGAGAGAGTAGCCAAGTGTGAGGATTCAAATGCCACTTGCAAACAAAGAGGGAGGGTTGGAGGAGATGACACCTTGCTCAAGGGAGCCACCTCACTCAACCAACCCTCAACCAATGCCACGTGTGAGAGGAGGTGCGCACCACTTGCTCCAAGAGAGGTGTGACCCACATGTGTGAAGGTTCTCCTTTGCTACAGTTGCAAAAAGCCTTGGGAGCTAGATCATAGATGTAGGGGCAAGGGAAAGTGCATTACATTGAGGTGCACTATGACAATGATGATGAGGATGTGTATGAGGATGTGACCTTAGATGCCTCATTAGAGCAGTCCCATAAGGTCAGTGACTCCTATGCATGTGATGGACAATTGGATGGATAGGATGATAGCGCATGTGCTTTAGTTTCCCAATCAGACAGTGTTGAGGACTCGATGCTTCACCATAGTGGTGATACTTGTGAGGATGACCTCTTCGATCAGTTGAAGGATGCGAAGATATTTCGAAGATAGATCTCAGGTCGGGATATCACTAGGTAAGGATAAAGGATGAAGACATCAACAAGACCGCCTTTAGAACAAGGTATGGTCATTACGAGTTCACAGTGGTGTCGTTGGGGCTGTCGAACGCAACCACTGTTTTTATTTGCCTGATGAATGGTGTATTCATGGACTATCTAGACAAGTTTGTCATAGTCTTCCTGGATGACATTCGGGTGTATTCCAAGTCGAAGGAAGAGCATGAACAACATCTGAGGTTGGTGCTGCAAGTGCTAAGAGAGCACCAACTATATGCCAAGTTGAGCAAATGCTCGTTTTATCAAAAAGAGATCCATTACTTGGGGCATATTATTTCAGAGGATGGGATAGCTGTAGATCCTGAGAAGATTGAGGCCATCAAAGAATGGTCAGCACCAAAGAACGTGACAGAAGTCAGATCCTTTATGGGTCTAGCTGGTTATTACAGAAGGTTTATCTCAGGGTTCTTGAGGATAACTCACCCTATCACTTGCTTGCAAAGGAAGGAGAAGAAGTTTCAGTGGATAGAAGATTGTGAGAGAAGCTTCCAACAATTGAAGCAACTGTTAACTAGTGCTCCAATCCCGAGGATTGCAGATCTGAATGAAGACTTTGTAGTGTGTACAGATGCATGCAAAGAAGGACTGGGAATAGTCCTCAGTCAGAATGGATTCGTAATTTGTTATGAATCCAAAAAGTTGAAAGAGCACGAAAGGAACTATGCAACCCATGACTTGGAGTTGGCAGCCATAGTACACGCTCTAAAGAAATGGAGGCATTACTTCATGGGAAGGAGGTTCGAACTGAGGACAGACCATAACGGTCTGAAGTATTTGTTTGATCAGCCAACCTTGAATGCTAGGCGGAGTAGGTGGTTGGAGTTTCTCTGTGAGTATGACTTTGATATTAAGCATATCAAAGGAAAGGAAAACAAAGTGGTTGATGCACTCAGCAGGAGAGTGCATTAATTGCATGCTACGACCATTAGCATGTATCGAACTGATATTAAAAGCAGAATTTTGGAGGCTTCAAATACAGATTTGCAGTACAAAGATTTGGTAGCAAAGCTACAACAAGGTAAGATGCAATAGAAAGTGGAAAATTATAAATTAGGGGCTGATGGAATACTTCTGTACAAGAACAAAATTTATGTACCTAATGTCCAAGACTTGAAACTTATGATTTTGAATGAAATGCATAATTTGCCTTTTGCTGGGCACCCTGGATATCATAAAACTGTGGCAGCAATCAAGAGCCATTACTTTTGGCCAGGTATGAAGAAAGAGATTGCTGAGTACATCGCTAGATGTATGGAGTGCTAGAAGGTTAAAGTTGAACACAGACACCCAACATGGTTGCTGTAGCCTTTATCCATTCCTGAGTGGAAGTGGGAAGTGGTGACAATGGATTTCATCACAGGATTGCCCAGAACAGGCAAGCAACATGATTCAATCACGGTGGTGGTGGGAAAGCTTACGAAAGTTGCCCATTTTATTCCACTAAAGACTACTCACAAGACAACTAATGTTGCTGATATTTTTATGAGGGAAATAGCACGATTGCACAGTATTCCCAAGACAATTGTGTCTAACCAAGACCCGAAATTTACCTCCAAATTTTGGAAAGGGTTATTCAAAGGATTTGGAACGAATTTGAACTTTAGCACAGCCTATCATCCTGAGTTTGATGGGCAGACAGAGCGGGTGAATCGAGTGATAGAAGACATACTAAGGATGTATGTGATGGACAAACCATCCAAATGGGAAGACTACCTACACTTGGTAGAATTCGCCTACAACAATGGGTATCAAGCATCATTGAAGATGAACCCATTTGAAGCACTTTATGGCAGAAAGTGCAATACTCTAGTAAGCCGGGATAATCCAGCTGATAGGGCAGTAGTTGGGCAGAGTTGCTCAAGGAAATGGAAGAGCAAATGCTGAAAATTAAGCAGAATTTAAAGGCTGCCCAAGACAGGCAGAAAAGTTATGCTGATAAAAACAGAACCCACAGAGAGTTTAAAGTGAGTAACCATGTTTTCCTGAAAGTAAAATCCAATAGAAGTTCCCTGAAGCTGGGAAGCTGCTCCAAGTTGGCAGCCAGATTTTGTGGGCCATTTGAAATCCTAGAAAGGATTGGGCCAGTTGCATATATGCTTGTATTACTTGCATCCATGACTGTACATAATGTGTTTCATGTTTCATTGCTTAAGAAATATGTACTTGATGCTAATCATGTAATCGATTGGAATGTGATTCAGATGGACCAAGAAGGTGTCATGCAAGTGCATCTTGTGCGCATATTGGACTGGAAAAGCAAATAGCTTCGGAATCGATCCATAGGGCTTGTAAAGGTCCAGTGGACCTAGTACGGTCCTGAGGACGCGACTTGGGAACATGAAGATGCTATGCAGGTAGAGTACCCACATCTTTTTGAAGATTTTGAAAATCTTGCTGATGCTGAGTAAAAGTTGCACTGAGGACAGTGCAAAAATAAGGAGAGGGGATTATAATATCCCCAAGGACGAGCCCCAGTTATATTATGAATTGTAATCATGTTTTGTAGGCTGGTGAGCCGAGTATTGATAAGCTGGTGGGCTTATGTNCATCTTTTTGAAGATTTTGAAAATCTTGCTGATGCTGAGTAAAAGTTGCACTGAGGACAGTGCAAAAATAAGGAGAGGGGATTATAATATCCCCAAGGACGAGCCCCAGTTATATTATGAATTGTAATCATTTTTTGTAGGCTGGTGAGCCGAGTATTGATAAGCTGGTGGGCTTATGTGTTTATTAGGCCAGAGAGCCCAAGTGTTAAGGCCAGGAGCCTGATTTTGTATATGTAATTATGCAGATCATTAATATAATATATAAATATCGCTGCGTGCCGACCGACCACGAAGAAAGAGTGATGGGGGACTAAGCTTCCACAGAATAGGTAAGGGAAAGGGGCTGAAAGGTTGGAAGAGGCGCTAAGCTTGAGGGCTTAAGTTATTATTCCAAAGTGGTGTGAAAGGTATAATTTTTATCCTAAGTTCCTGGAAAAAGGGAATGCATACTTGATGGAGTGCATGCAGCTTCATGGGCGACATGTGTCGGCCCAGGAACATGCAATTTAACCCAAGAATTGAACCGTCATGGGGGTTCGTCGTCCATTCTTCCGTCGGTTGTCTGAACCATGTTGCCTCTGCGTCTGATCGCTGCATATCTCACGCAGCTCTGAAAATCGAAATCCGTCACCTGAGTCGTTCTGTGATTATTCCATACTCCGCTTGAGTTCTCTGGAATCCTTTTCGAGAATCGTTTTGTCTCTGCACTGAACCTCTGCATGGCCACGCACGTTTGAAGTCGACTTGCATCTTCTGTGAAACCTGAGCATACCGTAGTTGTCTATGCCATGTGTGTTATAATTGTGGGTTGTTGTGGCCACACAGTTCCTTGGCTGAGCGTGAATTGCTATCGTCATCTGTTCCTTGCTGAGCCTTACTGTTGTCTTCCTTGTGCTGGAATGAAGCTGAGAAACAGGTTGTCAGGCCTGTGTGCAACACTCTCTCCAGGTGAGAGAGGTGGTTGTGGTTGAAGAGGCAGGTTGTCAGGCCTGTGAGTGAGTCTCCCTAGGTGAGAGAGTGCGCGGAGGAAGTGAGAACTCCTGGAAGGGGTCCTGTAGCTGCCACAGAGCTCGGAGAATTCCGGTCCTGCCTGTTGCTGAAGCCCAAGGCAAGGGAGGTTTAGCAACCAAAGGACTGTCCTGGTGACAACGAAGGTGTATACTCCTGGGGTGGGACATGCATGTGGGGAATGAGAGTCTGTGAGCAGTGGACATAAGTGGCTCTTGGGAGAGAATCCATCCTCATAAACTGTGTGTCTTCCTGTTGACCTTGCCTAGCCTAGGATTCCCTTGCACGATGGAGCTTAGTCCCAGCTCGGGGGTGACCTACTGCTGAGGGTGATGAGCAGCGCGGTCTAAGGCTAGGAGGTTCGTGGAAGGTCTGCACGTAGTTGGTGGTGTTACGTCAGTTTAAAAGATAAGTATTAATTATGTACTTAATTTATATGTGATGCATGTCTGTGTTTTGAAATGTTATAATGTATTCCATTGCAAGTTGAATTGTTGTTAATTCTATTTAAGTCTGAATGGCATCAATGACTCCATGTTAAATGTGTTAATTTGATTTAATGCATATTATATTTATGAGATTGTTCGACATAGTAGCATTGCTCGACAGTGGGGTTGATGGCCGGGGACGTTACACACATTCCTTACCTTCTCAGTCACTTATGCTAGACACGACACATGAGGATATCGGTGGCATTCTGGATGTGGTTGAGGAGCCTTTTGTAGTGATTGAACACAAGTGACATGTGGGTCTGTAGGCCCAAGAGGAGAGGCATGACTTGGAGACAGATGACCATAGACATACTTACCAGTATGGGGAGAGTGAGTCACCTCTTTTGGGGAGTCCATTGATAGATCAGGTTGTGGAGACTGACATGTTGATGGGATACTTACTTCTGGGACCGATCTACAGTGACGAGTGTTAGTCTCTAACTTTGTTCTTGATTAAGTGAGTATCCCTAATCCTTGATCCTCCCTGCTTATGCTTTGTTGCCTAAAACTTGATTTTTACCTCTTGGTTTAAATGGTCATTTTCCATTTTTATTGCACTTTTAAATGATTTTTTGAAGTTTTTAAAGGTTTAGGATTTGATATGATAAATCTTGTCACATCACTTGTCTATTCATTTTTGAATTTTCAAATTTTTTGCCAAGTCACGAATGGCGCTATTCCTGCAGCGCTAGGAATAATCATATCTTTACATGCGGCAACTTGCCCTGATCACATCATAATTTCTCAAATTGTGATTAGAGGATTTGCATGCCTCTCCACGATCTTTTCTCGGGTTGATACTGCAATTATAACAACCACATATGAGGGATTGAGTTTTACCTGCCATACCTGCATCAAATCAAACACGTTTGAATATCATTAACATAACCATCACCTTCTATTTTAGTGTGTCGACTATTTTGTGCATAGATCAAATTAAAGGACGAAGTAATTCTTAGTTCTAACAGCCCACGGGAAGTGAGAATTCAAATCATCAATCCTCACAGATCTATTTAGAGGACCATATTAGCAGCATGGCACCAAAGAAGAGTGGATAAATTATTAGACTGGAACCTGAGGGCACGAAATTTGTCGAAGCATACCCCCAAATGGCATAGAGGTTTAAAGATGCTGGTTGGTTTGAATTTTTCACAACCTTCTAGGGGCACGATGAACAGATTTCAGTGGTCTTCGCACATAATTTTGATGGCTTTGAAGCTATAGTTGGGAAATTATTGATGATAGTGATTGAACATTCAATTGCTAGAGCCTGTAGATTGCCAGTTGGTGGAGAAAGGTGGTGGAAGAAGGAGAATGTGGTTATGGAATTTGTGAATCAATTTTTAATTCTAGAGAAACCAAACCCTAACTGAAAAAAGGGAATACCACATAGCTGGGTAAAGAAGGAATGGCATACCGCTTTGCTGATCATCCACAGGTATATCACGTGTGAGGGCAGGTTTTCATTGGTTTATCTTTACCATATCAGACTGCTAATTCACATTAATGGTGATTATCCTCTAAATTTACCTTACTTCCTACTTAAGAGTTTATCTAAAATGTCCAAGAGAGTGCAGTCTCATCCTGCTACAGCTAAAGGCAGTCTCTTTCACCAGGGTTTAATTAAGACACTGGTAATCTCCTCTTTAAATGAAGTCCAGAGACCCTGGGATTGGCTAATCCAGTCTTTAAGAAATGATTCACAGTCAGCTAAATCCAAAAATGCCATAGGGAAGAAATCATCCCAACAGAAACAGAATGGTAAAGCCACTGAGCTCTTGATTAAAGAAGAATCACTTGCAGCTAGGGTAACTCGGGCTAGAAAGAGGAAGTTTCAAACTCAACAAACCCTTGAAGATTTGCCTGTAGGTGAAGAGCATGAGGAAGCTACCAGTAGTCGAGGTAAGAAATCTAAACCAGATGAAGACATTGACATATTTCTTAATCTAGAGATAAAGATGGAAATTGATGAGGATGAGGATTATACTATGAACCCAATTCATTCCCCAGTCAAGCAGAAACATAAATCTACAAGTAAGAAGAGTGCAAAGAGAAAAAAACAGAGGAAAAAGCCTACACTTGTGCCTAAGTGCCCTAGGAGAAATTCCACCAGGGCTGTCAATAAATTCAGATTAAATTCAAAGGCCATGTTTGATCCATCCATTAAAAAAAATAATCTCATTATTATAGAGGATAATTAAGAAGATTCCAAAATAGGCATCAAGAAATAGACAGAGACACCTTCTTTGCACAAGACTAAGAAAGAATCTGAAAACTTGAGGAAGAGACAAGAAAAGGGAAAACAGGTTGCTCAATACTCTAGGAGACCTGTGACAAGAGCAACCACTAGATCAACTTCAAAATCTGAATCTGTGTTTAGAGGTACATGTGTAGTTTCTGATGACAAAGATGATCCTTTTGTAGAACCAGATCAGATTCCAGACCTTGTAGAGACCAGGGATTTTGATAGCACTGATGATGAAGATCATAGCTCTGGATTATCTTCAAGATATAGGATCAAATTAAGAAAACCTCAGGCTGCTATAGACCTGAACCTACCTGCACCTGTAGAAGAATATCCAGAGTTTAAAGTTAAAGTTAGAAATGAAAAAGACAGGATTAAAGAGCTACAGGGTATGGTAAAACAATTAAAGAAAGAGAAAGCTCAGGTGGAGCAATGGAATGCCAGACAACAAGAGAAGATACAAGATTTCAAAAAAAAAAGAAAGGAACAAAAAGCACTGCTTAAGGAGCTGCGAGAATCCAATTTCAGGTTATATTGGCACAATATTGTGCTAACAACCAAACTGAAGCAGAGAAACACCAAAGCCAGTGCAATCATTATACCATGATAGTTTATGAAGTTCTTTCATGTAGTTTTGAAAGTTTTGATGCTATTACTCCCGGAATAAAAGATGAACAGTTTAATTTCTATATTTTGATCAAATGAATTTTTGATATTTCAAATGGAGTGACTCAGTCAAGATATGATTCCAAATTTTGGGGAATTTGCCAAGTTGCTGTAAAAGATATTTTGGGTTAAGCTGTTGAGCGTTCTACTATATTGGCAATATAAGTGCCCATTTGAGCTGATTTTCCTAGAAGATAGGCATTGACCAGATCCTGTTACAAACTGAATACTAGAAAATAGGATCTGTAGTTATACTCTGTGTAGTTTAAATAGACAGAAGGAAGATTGTATGAGGGTCGACAGTTGGGCTTTCAGGGACCTATTTTGAATATCATTGTAAGACAGTTTTATTCCACATTGATACTAAATGGAAAAGACATATTGATGGTCAGATTTTCTTTCATTTCATGTTCTATTTCTTTTCTTGCTTGAAGTCATTTTCTGTTGCAATGCATTGATTTCTTGATCTTAAGCAACACAGTGAAGATTTTATTGTTATTGTTTATTATCAAGATTTGCTTCAAGTACATGTTCTTGTTTCTAAATTACATTTTGAAACAAGAAATCTATATGGGGTTGACAAATTGAATGCTCTCATATTTCCTTTCTTTATTTTTCTTATTTCTCTGATCTATTTATGTGACTACCTTTTTACTAAATCAGTGGGATATCTTCTGACTTTATTTTGAGTTTTGTGTTTACTTTGAACCAACTTTGAACCATCCTCAAAAAACAAATTCATAAAAACTTTAAAATACTATTGCAATAACCTGATGATGCCCTAGCTTGCCCTCTCATAGTCAAGTGCAACTTTAGGGACTAACAACGAGAATGCATTCCTTGTTTGTCGGGATGGCCATATCACATGTATGGACATATCCGTATGGGATCCGAGTGCAGATGATATTAGTAGGGTGAGCGCACATGAGGATACAACTGTACATACAAGATACAGGGCAATTCATATTGAGGCAACAGTATATGATGATGTACAATGGCATACAAGGGGATTCAGTAGCACAACAAACAGTGGGCAGTGTGGTGCCTTAGCTTGTGAGGAGTGTGTTGATGAGGATTCCACTGTTGACATTAGTAGTGGGAGTCATGAGGTAGCACTTCAATAGGGCAATGTTTAGGAGTCACAACATTTGGCATGACAGCGGAGGGTCAACGAGGACTTGATAGTGGCATCCATTAGACACATTGATGATACACACGCGTTGGTGGCATAGTATTGTTGGAGGGTCATGATGGCACATGATAGTTCAGATGAGGAGCCTACCATTGATGACTTTCAGACACTCAGGGAGAGAGTGACTGATGAGGACCGACTACCAACAACTACTTATGGATAAAGATTACCTTCTGGAGGTTGGCGAGATGTATCATGGGGCGCTGAAGGAGAAGGAGACTGAGGTGGACCGACTTACTCATGAGTTGGTAAGCACATAGGGATTCTTGAAAGGCACACAGACAACCCTTCAAGAATCAGAGTCCATATTAGAGGAGCTCCTTGAGGAGGCTAGTCATAGATCCACTACATCTATCTCAACAGAGAGTCAGATATATACTTCAGCTACATCGCTAGAGGATGTTGGTGGTTCGATAGAGGAGCGCCAGTTGATGAAGGAGCGTGAGGAATACCCAAGACCACTGATGATTATGGAGAGATGTGACCAAGAGATGCTTGATGATGTTCATGTGTCATAGGGGCCACTGTTCATGAGGAGCTTTGAGACAGTTGGTCCTACACATACACATGGGGATTCCAGAGCCAGGGGCAGATATGAGGACACATCCATTTGGGTTCCATGATTACTTGACATCCATGTAGAGGTTGACTCAGTAGTACACTCAAGATACATGATGATGCAGGAGGATACAAGAGCTTGCATGGGTATACAGGGGAATACATTGATGAGCGGTAGTCCACAGGAACATGCAGATGTGTACATGAGGATCCAGGGGGACCATCACTATGTGGAGTTACCTACCGTTGTACACGATGGCATGAGATTAGTGTGGAGTCCAGGCGACTATTCACCTTGGATGTCGATGGATGAGTTTTTGGTCAAGCCTTTGGGATTGACCAAAGCATATGATACTTCCCAGTTCTACATACAGTTGCACGTATTTCTGTTAGCCTTCCCTAATACTTTCATTATGTACAACAACATTGGGGAAGATAGCCAGTTGCATGGGACATGGAGAGTTATTAGATAGAGACCTCTTGACAATGAATACTTCAGTACATGCAGCAAGATAGGGGAGGTTCACCCGAGACAGTCAAATGAGGCCTTGGGCATGATGGAGAGTATCCTCAGTTGTGGGATAGAGGATATTTCAGAGGTTGATATAGGTTCAGAGTCTTATCGGGATGAGGACGGGGAGCATAGTAGGATAGATGCTTCCGATGAGGACTATGAGGTCAATTGGAAGGATGTATGGTTGCAACCGACAGTGACAAAGATCTTGAGGATCGTACATGATGTACCTATGATTGGACAACTTGGACATTTCAGGACCCGTCAACAGATCAAAGAGAGATTTTCCTGGGAGGATCTCGAGGATGATGTCATGAGGCATATGGGGGCATGCTTGGTATGTCAGCATCATGAGTCAGGGCATGATTCCTTAGCCATCCTCGTTTCAGAGCATTGTTGGGAGAGGATGCTAGCATCTCTCGACCCTGGTGTACTTGAGTTATATAGTAGGGTTGACATGATAGGGATATTACCGGAGCATGGGACACCACAGGAAGTAGTGTGGGTTGGCAGGGAGGTTGAGTTTAGTGATCATGGACAGGACATCATAACCATCCGTAGTCTTCGGTCGGAGGTTTACAGTTCTGTAGGCATCGAGATACATGGTATGGCACCATTAGAGTTATGTGATGCAGGGTTTGGTGCTCTTCTGGAGTGCATGAGAGTTTCGGGGACGTTCATGATTGGTTCCTTCCATTGTTGGGGGAATTTGAGATCCGATGGATAGAGGACACGATGTGGTAGGATGGGTCTCCTTGGTTGAGGATCAAGTACATGAGTAGATCATCTTCTTGGTTAGTAGGGGATCTGGATATCACAGGAGGTGGTAGTTTAGAGATTGGTTTTGATGAGAGATTCCTTGAGGGATGGATACTGTATTTACTTTCTCTATTGGTTGGGGATCTTTAGGAGACTCTTTGCATTGATGTCTTACAGGACTATACTTTATAGGGCACTGCAGTTCACATCTTGATTTGGGATCCAGGGATTAGAGTGTTTGGTAGCCTAGTGGTTGATGGAGTTGAAATCCGAGTAGAGCGGTTTCCCGAGGAGTTGACTGAGAATCTAGTGCACATGATCGTTCTACTCATCAGGAGCATTCTGGGGGCATGCGTGGCGAGCACTTTGAGGGACCATGTTTTGAGGGGAGAGTAGTTCATGTCACACAGGTGGATATGGGACCCTGGGATCATACATCGTTTGATTTAGCTATTGCTTGAGGACATGCAATATTCGAGCAGGGAGGACTGTAATGTCCCCATTTTTGGATTCCCTTATGTTACAGTTTGGGATGCTTGCTAGAGTAGCCAATTGGGAGTGATAGTGTGCTCATACAGTTTTGAGGAGTTGTATGGGGCCATACTCACATTATTCATCACATTTCATCATCAGGATCCATTCCACACAACTTTTCTTGGTTTTGTTGCATTCCGATGATTTCCGTAATTTTGGGTTATTATTGAGCATATTTTAATTAATTACACTAAAGGTGCTATTTGGAGCTTGTTTCTTGGAGAAACACCTTAGTGTAATAGCTCATTGGAATCAGGACAAAAATATCTACAGGATAGAATCATCAAACGTGACTTTCAGTGGAAGGATAAGTTATAAGGGCGAATTATTCACTTTTTGGAGTAAAAAGGGTTATTAAATTAATAAATTGATTTATGAAGAAATATTAAAAGATGAATTAAAAGTCACTTGAATGGAAAAAGGTGAAAGGAGGTATAAAAGAGAGCTAGGGGCTTCTATTCTCTCATTATGTTGATTGATATTTTGATGTATGGCTTCTTTGCTAGGAAGCCCATGGTACTTGGGGCTTTTGAGGGTTTTGACTGAATAAACCCTAGAGATCAACAAGGAGGTGAAATATTCCTCTGTTCCTAATCCAAGCTTGGCCAAGGAGGTGAAAGATTCCTCCCTCTCCATTCTAGTTCTGTTTCAGATCAGATTCAAAAGCAGGTTGTGGAAGCAAGCGCAGGTTTGGGGTCTTTCTGCAGAGCTAGGGCGCACTGTCGATGACAGAAGAGTTCGTGGAAGCTTGTGGACATTGGATCTGGAGGAGGTTTCACTTCTGAAGTGTTAGCAATCACCAGGGCGCCTCTTCTCATCATTCTATTGAGGGGTTTCATGCCATATTCACCATTTCTTCCAGTTGTGCGAAATTCTTGAAGGAGGGCGCAATTACCTTTGGAGATATTGAGTGGGAGGGTTGAGATCTACATGCCACCTCCAAGGGATCACTTCCCATGAACATATATCCTTCAGATCTACAGGATTGCAGCTTATCTTGTGAAGTTTGGAGGCCAGAACACAGATATATGATACTAGGGTGCACACCAGCCAGGGAGGGCGCAACTATGCTTGGTTATTCAACAGTTTGAAGTAAAGAAACACTCATGGTTCAGTAGATCTTCTTCATGCAGTTATTGGAGGCTCAAAGAAGTCTAGGTCTCTTCTCTCTATTGTATCTGGAAGGTGCTATCAACCACAGTTATTATTCTTCTGTATCTATTCCAGATCTGTTCATCTCTTGTATGGAGGTCAACTTGTATATCTAAATAAAATACAGATTCAAAGTATTATGGCCATTTTCTTGTGTTATTCTCTTTGTAACTTGTTGTTTAATTGGTGCTTCTTCAAATAAATCATTTATTTGCTGCAAAAATCATAAGAATAAACTGCTATGCAAATCATAGAAGACAAACCGCAAACTGTTTGACAAAATACCACAACCAGAAAATACAAAACTTCAAATGTTCCAAGCAAGTCCACTTGGGAACATTACACCTGTTCAGGCCTTGGTACAYGACAGTGAGAACCTGTGTGAGTTATGGCACATGAGGATGGGGCACCTTTATTACAGGGCATTGYTGATTCTGAGGGAGATTGTCACTGGTCTTCCAAATTTCAATATTGAGCAACAGGGCGTGTGCAAAGGGTGTGTACTTGGAAAGAATGCCAAGGCTTCTTTTCCAAGTAGCAAGAGTAGGTCCAAGGGGATCTTGGATCTTATACATGCAGATGTGTGTGGACCGAGGTCAATAGTAGAGGATGAGGAGGAGGAGGCTTTGAAGGGAGATTAACATTCAAAGACCTCTAGTTCAGGGAGTCGACCTTCATGTGGGGAGGAGGAGTTAGCCGCTTCCAATTTTGTCTGGAGACTCAGATGGTTCATGCAGACATTGAGGGATGCTCAGGAGCATGTTGAGGCCCCAAGGAACATATTTGGGGAGAGTAGGCCTTCGAGGAAGTTTCCAAACTTCATGGCACTAATGAGTAGCAGCGTTGATTCCGAGTCTTCCAGTGTTCAGGAAGTAGCAGACCAATAGGTTTGGTGGGATGTCATGGGGCAGGATGATGTGTGGGACATTGTGCGAGGATTGGAGGGACAACCAGTTCCAGGTGGCTCTTCCAGAAGTACTTTCCTCGCTAAGAGGGAGTGTTGATGTTTGTAGCATCAGATAGGTACTTCTATACAGGTTTAAGTATCTAGATGTGTAGAAGTCGTCCAAAGCCTTCAACCTTAGTAATTTACTTTAATTAAAGGAATTATTAAAGTAAAGTGCTCTTTATTATTAAAGTGAGTTTAATTTAATTAAATGCTAAAGTTATTAGCATTAGTGAATTAAATGAATCTTAGCCATTGATCTCAAGTGAGTTGAGATTTAATCTCAACCGTTAATCACTTTGGAGATTAGTGTTATGTTTGGTTTGGTCATAACTCAAGATTATAAAAGCAAGGCTAGGTGAAGGAGAAAGATATCCACTTTGGAGTAAAGAAAGACTTTTGCTCAAGTCCTTGAGTCATGAAGGACTGTGACTATGGGGATCTCAACATAGGTGAAGAAGGACTTTCATCTAGAGATTCAGTCCAAAGGAGGAAAGTGCAAAGGTGCAGTAGGAGGAGAAAACCCAGTAGCTAGAAATCGAAGGACAAATTTTTGGGTAGTTCTGCAGCAGGTTGCAAGTCCGACAGATTGGATGTACAACAGGAAGTTGTATGCGCTGTACAAGGAGTATTGGGCACGTGTGTACGCGCTGTACATGGCACGTACATACGCGTCGTACAAGGTGCGTACGTACGCACCGGCAAGACTGCAGAGGGCACAGGTGTACACGCAGGAAAGGCTGGATGGGTGCGTATGTAAGCACTGCATAGGCGGGACTGGCTGCATACAGATTGTACAAGGCCATCTAGGGACAGCGCAGCAGAAGGTTTCTTCAGGGCCTGAGTTGCCAGGTTTGCTGTATTTGTATTTTTCCTCAGTGGGCCATTTTCCCAATAAGGGAGCCCTTGTAAGCTTGGAGTCATTATTAATGAAACGCTGATTTGAAGGGAAAAATTTCTGTGTGCATGTGTGAAGTTTTGTTTCCGTATTTTGCTTCCGCTGTTTTATTTCCAGCCAATATATTTTATTCTGTGTTGTAATTTATTTATCAGCAATGAAAAACACAAGGTAGTAAAGTATCTAGGTGCTGGAGTAGAGATTCTAACAATGTTGTTGTATGTTTATATGTATATTTTGATTTCCATATCCCTTCCATGTTGTATCCGGGCTGTTCTAAAAATCTGTTGTAATTTTACTAGTATCCATATCCATACTCATATTTGTAATCTGTGCAACTTAGTTGGATGTCGAATATATGTTGGTAATGTTAACAATTAAGTTAATGATAGGTGTTTAGAAAAATAACAACCTTATGGTTATGAACGAGGAATCCAAAATGCTCGTGAATGTACAAAAAACATTTTAAGTTTGTAACACCTTTTGAATTTTATTGAAAGTTGTGTACCATTTACTGAAAATTTGATCTTCCCTGTAAGGCAGTAAGAATGAGAGTGAATGTTGGTTTTCATGTCCTCTTAATAACGGTTGCAAAGAATGATCAATAGACAGTGAGATTGACTTTTAGAAATCAAAGAAGCATGAAGAATGAAGATAAAATAAGGCAATGTGGAAGATTATCAGGGAAAAGAGAAAGGCAAGAATGGAAATAAGAGCATTGAATCAGAATTTCAAGGGAAGTATTGTCCTGATAATGGAATCAGATATTAAAAGTGAAGTCTAATTACAAGACGAAAAGTCATCTGCAATAAGTAGGATTGATAAGATTATGTTATTCTAGAAATGAAATGAAATTATATAACTTTTGACAAATGACCAAAACAGGTCAATTGGACTTGGAAGAACAACGATCAACAACAGCAATAAGGAGTGCCGAGAGCATCTCCAAAAATCAAGAAACCAAAATGTAAAACCTAGACTAGAGAAAGAGTAGACAATAAGATAGAAAGGGCATGAACCCAACAGGGTAAACCCTAGATAGTGTAATCTGTACATGTAGACATGGCCCATCATATGTATCATTATGTACTTGTATTATGGCTAAGGCCATATTTTATTCTTTTATTGTATTGCTAGGTATGGTTAAGGCCGACCTAGTCAAACTTGGTATGTAGGTTTAATAACCCTCTTGGGGTGTGTGCCCTTGTTTCGTGGGCCTGTGACCCCCTCTTGAAGGGACAGCTTCTCCTCTTGGAAGGATGCCTCACTTGAGTTGTATATATATACACAACTAAAGCTCTCATTTGTATCATTTCATCTTGTGATCCTCTAGATTTGAAACACAAAATGTTATAAGTTTAAGGGCACTTGATTTTGGCATTCTCTCTTGTGATTGGCATAATTATCTTAGTCGCACTTGTGCTTGGCTTTTTGCACTCTCTCTCAAGAACATTAGACCTATCTCTTTCTAGTGCACTTGTGAGGGGTCTATTTAAGAATATGGGTGAGATTTGGTTCCACTGATTCTTCCGTTGACCCTTATAAATCTCAACACCTGCAACAAGAGAAATTGACCAAGTATTGAGTGAATGTCAAGTTCAAGTCAGAGCAACACCCTAGTTCATGTCAGAGTCAGAAGAGGAGTTGCCATCCCTGTCAAAAACTATGAATGTGCCAGTGCTGACCCTGATAAGGATCCCAGAGAGTGGCTAGGGCTAAGATTGTAGTGGAAGTGCAACACCCTAGTCGGCATCAGAGTTAGAAAACTGATATATATCTTAGTTAAACATTTTGATAACAAGGACAGATGGAGAGATTTCAAGACATTATTATAGTGGAAGTGCAACACCCTAGTCGGCATCAGAGTTAGAGAATTGATATATATCTTACTTAAACATTTTGATAACAAGGACAGATGGAGAGATTTCAGGACATTGTTCAGTAACGTGGAGGATTACTTTGAGCAGAACTAGAACAGAATTGTATTTACTTGATTGCGTAGAAAAGAGCCAGAGTTTACAATGGGATGATATGTGTAGATATATCAACTAAAGATTGGGAATCCAATTAATACATTGAAAGATGTGCAATTCATGATAAAAATATGCAAATTCTAAAATCTGTTTCTGGAATATAACTATAAGCTGTGTATCTATTCATTTTCCTTATGTTTAGATTTGAGAGGAAACACTTTGTACATAGATGGTTTTGATGTTTTGTTTTCAGTGGCTGGTCTGCTGCAGTTGAAGCTCTAACCGCATTCGTGAAATGCTATGTTATTCCTAACATGACTTCCAAGAATGAAGGAATTTTATTACAACCTGTTCTTGGATATCTTAGTGGGTAAGTAGATCTGCAATTTATTTATTAACGAGTTTGTGTTTCATGCGGTAATGTTATGCTGTAATGATTAATTAACTAATGTCACTTATACCTTTTTAATTTTATATTTGTTGTTCCATGACGGGATTGTTTTGACTGTTTGCAGAGCATTAGCTTACATTTCATCACTTACAATGAAACAGTTACAAGTTTCGAAGCCAGCTTTGGACCTCTTCACTGTTAGAACACTAATAGCATATCAAGCTCTTCCCAACCCCTCTACATACAAAAGTGATCATACTCAACTACTTCGTGTTTGTACTACCCCATTTAGGTATATGTTTTCTCTGTTTAAATTTTCAAGAAAGATTGTTAAAAGAGTATTGAACAATTTATAAGCTAGAAATATACAACTCATGAGGTCGGGGCAAACATACTTTTTTGGATGTTGTATTCTATCATTTCTTTTCACTTCTGTGCATGATGACCCTGATTTGGTATTGGTCTTTGCTGAATACAAGGGATCCCTCAAGTTGTGAAGAGAGCTCAAGTTTGAGACAACTGTTAGATCACAGAGATGCATCTCTTGGTCCTTGGACTCCTGGAAGGTTTGTTATGTCATTATTGACGTTCGATGTTGCATTTAATTGCAAACAGAGACAAGATAAGAATTCACATTTCGATGTGTTATGTGGCAGGCTATACCAGATTAATTAAACTGAACTGTTTCCTGCACTTTGACTTGTGTTATAACTTTGTTTATTTTCTATGTTTCCATCCTGTAAAACTCATTGGTTTTAGAGAGTGCTGATAGCTGAGAAATTCTGTGCAGAGATTCTTTTGAAGATGAGTTGCGAGCCTTTGAAGGTGGCTCAGATGGGCCTTTGCCTTGTATGTGGGAGGATGAGCTTCCGATTTTTCCACAAGTGAGTGTACTTCCTGTCTTTAATTACGGACTTCACTAACATCATAAGTTACATTATTAGGATAAAATTGTTAAGCAAAACTGTTCTAAGTTGTAAAAAAGTACAGTTGTTTGGGCTAAATGGTTTAGTTAATTGTATTCCAAGGTGACTTGCATACTGTCTTTACAGGCAATAGGCAGCTGGTTCATTTAGTTTGAAGCCTTTCTAAAAGTATATAATTTTTTGTTTGAATGCCTTTGGGTTGTCGAACATTTCAATAGTAGTGTTGAGATTTCCTTTGTTAGAGTTTGTTTTAGATTGTTGGTCCCCAGGAAAATTGCTGTAGCTACCTTAAGGGACTTTTAGATAAATACCCTATATCCATGTTCCTCGCTACCATATGAGTCAAGTGAGATCATTTTCGGCGACATGCAAGATGTTTTTGGACACTGCCATGTTTAGCAGGAGGTGCTATAGAGCTTGCATGTCAGATCCAACAATATATTCTTATTCTTTACGATCATGCAAATCTATTGGGACTATTCTCACTGACATGCAAGATGTTTTGTGGAATTGCTATTTTTAACATGTGGAGAAAGGGGGCTTGGACTAGAAAACAAGCAATGTATTCTTGCTCTTTGGAGGCACATGAGTTTGATGGGCCGCTTTTTGGTGACACACAAGGTGCTATTATTAGTAACATGTATTGTTAGACATGCTATTTATTGTACATATTGAGTGGGCTTAACAATTAAGAACATGCGTTTCCTCCTTGGAGGTCACATGTTCAAATCTGGAGTGCAGGTAGGGTATGTACACCTCCATAGACTAAGCAATGAAATTGCTATGCAGAGGGGGTCCCTTGTCCCACAAACAAGGGGTTCTGGCTAGGCTATGACCTTAAATTAGATTATTATTATTAGTGAGTGTTCTCACATGCAATATTTTGGCATTCCAGGTTGAATTGGAAAATTTACTATTTTTGGTAAATTTCTATTTTTAGCATGGCTTGCTCATGGTAGGCATGCATGTGAGCTGTCCGTGGTAGTGTTAGGATTTGGTTTGTAGATTTAACTTTAGTTCCTATATTTTTGTAGTTCACTACTATTTTTAGCAAGTGACCACTGATATGTGGGAAAGGAACATAGTGACATTTGGTGATTTAGTGAACTTGGTTTTGATTTTGGTGTAGTTTAGCTGGTTCATGGTGGTTGATTTCAATTTGGTGGAAGTGGAATGATGAGGTTGATGTGCCCCAATGGATCCATGAGGAGATCTTTATGTGTTATATTTGGTAAATTACTTTGTGGAGAATCTATTATGCTTGGAGTGATGGCGCACTCATGGTGATGACTTATTTTGACTATATTCAATCTTATCTTATCTCCCAATCCATGAGAAACTAGGGCACACTCTAGGGGAAGATTCCTTTTGCTATTTGGGTAAATGTTGTTTTGGAATGTGAGTTTATTCTTAGAGTGAAGGCACACTTATGGTAAGAGACTCCATGCATTCTATTTTAAAACATATCTTATCCTCTTATCACTAAAACTAATGCACATGCTAAAGGAGGCTTTTGTGCTATTTTGGAGTTATTCTCTTGGAGTAGGGCACACTTGAGAAGGAAGGTTGCATGTACTCTATTCTCGATGTTGTCTTATTTTTATCTATCGTTAGAAGAGGTGCACCTTGATTGGAGTTAGAGTTCACTTGACTTTGATCTCATGCGTGGTCGAGGAATTCTCATAAGAAGCATGCCTCACTTGAAGAGACTGTCACATGCATATCTCCTCATACTTTCACACTTAGTCTATGGTGTAGTGTGCTAGCCTCAGAGGCTATTCTCAGTGATTTCCCACAGTCACTCTTGAAGTTAACTCGGCCTCTATCTCTCTATTCTTGGCAGGATGAGGGTGCTCCCATAGTGCTTTCTGGTCTCTTTACTCTTCCTATTCAGGGAAATTATCATTGTACATTCTATAAGAGATGGAGAGCGGAATGATGAGAGGGATCGTGATTTTGCTTGGTTCTTCTCATTCTTCCATTATTCTTTTAAGCTAGAGAGTGAGCGAGTGCATCTTTTGGGTGAGAGATTGAAGGTCGCTTTTGTGGAGAAGCTTTGATTGTATCATGGTTCTATACATTGGTGAAGTAGCTAGGAAGTATCCAATACCCTTTAGCTTCTTTGTGTATGTAGCTCGGAGCTCTTAAAATTGTACTTGCAGCATTGAAAATAGAGGTGAATTACTGTTGGCAGCCAATTCATCATTCTGGATGAATTAGTTTGCTTGTTCTAGTCTTTTGAGTTGTACAACTTAGATTTAACCTATGCTTGTGCAATTTTCTTATTCTCTAACTCCATAACCCTTGGGATTCAAGCATCAGTCCATGTTAAAAGAGATAAACAGCATTTATTTTACGTTTACAGCAGTAGTACTTGCAGGTCTGTAGGTTAATCTTGCAGATTTGGATGGAAAACGAGTTTTAAAGAGGCTAGTTTGTGTGTAAATATGTACTTTTAGCATGCTGCTTGCTTCTTTAATATGCAGAAATATAATATACAATGAGCTGTTTTGCAGATCTAGACTGTTCTCTGCAGGTTAGTGGTTATTTTTGCATTCCATATTATTCAGGAAAACCCTTATGTGGCTAGCATGCACTAGCCTAAAGATTAGAGGAGCCAGATCGTCGTGACAGTTGTTGAAATATTGTAACTGCAAAGTGTATTCTTATTATTATTTGATATATTATTTATTGGATCAATCCCCATTGTGGATTGATCATGTCGGCTATTGTAAAAGGACCAAATCCCCTTTTGCGGATTGGTCATAATGTAATTGTAATAGGCAGAAAGAGAAGTCGGCCCCAGAATATATCAAAGAGGCCCCGGAATATAATAAAGGTGGTTATAACCACCTAGGAGAAGAAGTCGGCCCTGCCAGTGAAAGGACACTCCCACACGTGCCAGTCTTGTATAAATAAGGAGGCTAGCGCCTCACTTAGGTACACAACTCACTTGCTCATTGAGAGACAAGTTTCGGAACTGCAGTGGGAGAAAGAGAGAGAGTGGCGCATCTTTGGGAGATGATCTTCTGTATTAGCTTAAGTTATCTCTTGGCATTGTATTGGCTATCTATAATAAGAAAGTTTTGCTGGGTTTTCTTTCCCTAGAGGGTTTCCCAGGATAAATGCTGTGTCTCTTGTGATTGTGTATTTCTTAGTGATCTTGCATTATGCTATTGTTATCTATTGAAATGCAAAGAACTATAATAATGCCTTAAACATTAACATGGTATCAGAGCCAAGCTGAAGAGAGCATCTTTCACAAGAGAAAAGTGAAAAACGTCACTATTGCCATACATGCAAATTAGGGCTTTTTGTTGGTGAGGCATTTCAGCCCTAAAACCATCTAGAAAAGTGCGCCCTCCCCCAAGGATCATTTTGGCACCTTCAGCGCACCTTTTCAGTGGTTAGATCTCCTAGAAAATGAAACCCTAGTTTCACAAAGTACCAGAAAACTAGAGTACCAGAAGTACTAGAAGTACCAGAAAACCAGAAGCACCAATCCATAAATCTGCAGATCAAGTTTGAGGGGGTAAAAGTTGGATTTTTGGAAATCTCACTGCACCAGCTTACTCGCCTCAGCTCAGCGCATCTATCCCCTGGATCATAATTTCAAAATTTGATGTTTGAAAAATTAGGGTTTCCTCATAAAACCCTAAGTTGCAGTTGCAGTTGCAGTCTCAAAACCAGTTGCAGTATCAACTGCAGTTGCAATATCAGTTGCAGTTGCATCCGTAGTACCAGTTGCAAATCACCCTTGAAGTTTTTAAGAGTTGGTAATGATTACCGCTGTTGCCAGATGGTGCCACTACCTGCAAATGTTATCAGAGGTATGTACTTACNATTTCAAAATTTGATGTTTGAAAAATTAGGGTTTCCTCATAAAACCCTAAGTTGCAGTTGCAGTTGCAGTCTCAGAACCAGTTGCAGTATCAACTGCAGTTGCAATATCAGTTGCAGTTGCATCCGTAGTACCAGTTGCAAATCACCCTTGAAGTTTTTAAGAGTTGGTAATGATTACCGCTGCTGCCAGATGGTGCCACTACCTGCAAATGTTATCAGAGGTATGTACTTACATATGTTTAAATGGTTAAACTTTAAAGAGTATTTGCAGGAGAAGGGATCTCTTGCCATAGATCCAGAAGGATCTCAAGATCCAACACATTCAGAGGAATGATGCAACACAGGTGTGATTATTCTGACATGCATCTATTTGCTATAACATTATCTTGATCAGTGTTGCATGTTGTAGCTATGACCATCATTCTAACCTTTGATCAAAATCTGAGTCAAGGTATTAGATGGATTAAAAGTTGAGATCATAGAGCTTATTCTCTAACCCAACCTTCTGTCAAGATAGTGTATTGTCTCAGTACAGAAGACAAGTTGAAGAAAGCACTCGTCACTTGAGTGAAGGAGACCTGGGAGAAAAGCAAGCACTCATTCTTGAGGACAAGGCTCCAGGTTTGATTAATCAAGTTGATAAGATTCAAAGGTACACATGACAAGTTGATGACTATAGTTAAGATAGCAGTCTTTGTAAAGTATTATACTTGATAGCATGTGAGCATATAGAGGTAAATGCTTTGCCTGATACAACTAACACCTCCTCTAGGAGAAACCTCGTGTGTTAGTTCCAGGTTGTCATGGAAGAATGTTTGATCACAACACTATGAGAGTGTTGACCTCATTTTCGTATTGTATTCCTTACCTTTAATCTTTGCTTCAGACAAGTTACAAACGATAGCTCTAAAGGAGCTACTGTGATGATTGTTCGTGCTATTGCTTTATATTATCAAAAGGATATTATTCTTGCTTGTTGTTTTGTTGACCTTGCTCCAGGTCACAAGTAATAACCCTGAGGAAGCTATAGTGAAGGTTGCAGAAGGCAACGTGCTAAAGGAGAGACCATAAATGAAGCGATCATCATTGGAAAAGAAGAAGGTGGCTTGCATAAGCTAAAGGGTCACTCAGAAGCTGCCATGACCCACGCCATTGAGAATCCATGTGAACTTTGGCATAGAAGATTAGCTCACATTAACTACAAGGTGCTACCATACATATGCAAAGCGGTCACAGGTTTACCAGAACTCAAGGTTGACCATGAAGGCGTATGCAATGGATGTGCACAAAGGAAGAACATCAAGAACCCTTTTCTGAAGAGAGACAACAATGCAGAAGGAGTCCTAGAACTCATTCAGATGTGTGTGGCCCAATGCCATAGTCCTCCATTAGTGGGTATGTATACTATATATCATTCATTGATGACTATTCTTGTAAAACCTGGGTGTATTTCTTGAAATCTAAAGATGAAGTGTTCAACAAGTTCAAGGAATTCAAAGCCTTGATAGAGAATCTTTCTGAAAGAAAGATCAAGATACTTAGGTCGGATAATGGAGGAGAATGCACCTCAAAAGAGTTTGTGAGCTTTTGCAAAGATGTTGGGATCATGAGGGAACTCACTACTCCCTATAATCCTCAACAAAACGGTGTGGCTGAAAGAAAGAATAGAATTATAATGGAAGCCGTGAAGACCATGATCCACGATCAAGATCTTCCTATGTGCTTATGGGCAGAAGCAGCAATGACAGCCGTATATGTATAGAACCGATTGTCCCATAGTGCACTTGGGTTCAAGACCCTGGAAGAGATGTTCACTGGAAAGAAGCCAGAGGTAAGCCATCTCAAAATATTTGGCTGCCCAATATTTATACATATACCGAAAGAGAAAAGAAACAAGCTGGAACCCTCAGGAAAGAAGGGAATATTTGTGGGATACTGTGAGTTCTCCAAGGCCTTCAGGATCTATATACCAGGTCACTACCACATTGAGATCAACAGGGATGTGACCTTTGATGAAGATGTAGCACTCAAAAAATCAAGAAGATGCCCGCTTGAAGAAGTATATGAAGAGGAACCTGTAATTCCCAAAACTACAGTGAGGGAGGTTCCCAGAGCCGCAGAACCGGTGAGGGAAGTCGTAACTTCCCCTGATGAGGAAATTCGAGAAGACCATGATATATCAGAAGTTCAAGAACCTCCTCAAATGACGATCCTCCATAAAAGGAAGCCAGCTTGGGCTAGAGAGCTTATTCAAGATGGAGAGAAATATGGTGTTCCCGAAGGAACCACGAGACTTGTGAAGAAACCTAAGCCATTCTCCAGTTATATGGCTTTGATGTGTGATCTCCTAGAAAAGGATCCTACCTGCTTTGAAGAAGCCATTCAGAGGAAAGAATGGGCAGATGCCATGACAGAGGAATACCAATCCATAATAAAGAACGATGTATGGGAAATAGTTCCCAGACCGAATAGCAAGGATGTGGTATCGTCCAGATGGCTCTTCAAAATAAAACATGTTGCTGATGGAAGTATTGAGAAGTATAAAGCCAGATTTGTAGCTCGTGGCTTTTCTCAAAAAGAAGGCATTGACTATGAAGAGACATTCGCTCCTGTATTCAGATACACTTTGATCAGAACCATCATAGCCCTTGCAACTAAGATGAAGTGGAAGTTACACCAAATGGACGTAAAGACAACTTTCCTAAATGGTGTTATCGAAGAGGAAGTGTATATAGAGCAACCTCAAGGATTTGAAGTTGAAGACAGGAAGTCTCATGTCTGCAAGTTGAAGAAAGCCTTGTACGGATTGAAGCAAGCTCCTAGAGCTTGGTATGGCCGAATAGACAACTTTCTGACGAGCTTGGGCTTTACCAAGAGTAAAGCAGATTCTAACCTCTACTTCAAGTTCATGAACGATGAGCCAGTAATATTACTGCTATATGTGGATGACTTATTCTTAACTGGAGAAGACAAGCTCATCACTGAATGTAAGAAAAGACTTGCCTCAAAATTTGAAATGAAAGACCTTGGCCTAATGCATTATTTCTTAGGTCTTGAGGTATGGCAGAGTTCTGAGAGGATCTTCCTTAACCAAGGGAAGTATACAGTCGAAATCCTGAAGAGATTCAACATGTTGGAGTGCAAGTCCATGAATACACCCATGGAAGTGAAGCTGAAGCTGTTGGTCGACACTTCGTCAGAATTGATTGATGCCACACTGTACAGACAGATTATTGGATCGCTGATGTACCTGACGAACACCGGACCAAACATTTGTTTTGCCGTGAACACCTTGAGTCAGTTTCTGTTAGAACCCAGACATGTTCACCTAGTGGCTGCAAAACATGTGATGAGGTACCTTAAGGGTACAATAGATTGTGGTCTTAGCTATGATGGAGATCATGATTTCACATTGAGTGGATATACTGATGTAGATTGGGCAGGAAGTGTTTTTGACAGGAAAAGCACTTCAAGATGCTGTTTCAGTTTGGGATCAACCATGATCTCGTGGCAGAGTAGGAAGCAATCTAGCATTGCTCTCAGCACAACGGAAGCAGAATACATTGTTGCATGTTCTGCCAGCTGCAAAGCTATATGGCTTCGAAAGTTGCCGACCGACCTATTTGACTTAGAGATGAAAGCAACCATGATCCTATGTGACAATCAGAGTTGCATAAAGATGATAGAGAATCCTGTATTCCATGACAGGTCGAAGCACATAGAGATCCGATATCATTACATCCGTGACATGGTGCAGAGAGGAGCCTTAAAGCTCCAATACATTAGCACGGATGAATAGGTTGCTGATGTGTTGACCAAGCCTCTATCTCGTGTAAAGTTTGAGCACTTTCGAGATAAGCTTGGTATAGTCCGAAAGGACCTTCCTCGAAAGGGGGAGTAGTTGCTGTGATGAGACATCTCTTGCTTCCGACCTGATGGTTGTGACGTAAAGCAAGATGATGTGATGTGACTAGTACTG
>JASDQU010945786.1:0-30246 GCA_032191745.1 Picea mariana
TGTCAATGAACTCAAAGTAAGCATAAATATTCACACAATCGAGATAAAATTCCATCTCGCCAATTTGACAATGGGGAAAATGTGTGATTGGTTCACCAACTACCACTAGATCGACAAGTGGACCCAATTTGGTCACCCCATGAGTTCCCATGATTACTTCAGTAGGATGTTAACATCCAACCCGAAGTTGAGCATAACTTCTCACACTTCATATCATTGAATCAATGCATTTAAGATAAATTATTTTCCATACCTTGTTCATTGTACATGGTTTAAGGGCCTATCTTTTGCCTCTATTGGTGACTCAAAAATTGGCCTAAGGACCTCCCTTAAATTTGTTTTGGATTTATCATTGTCTATTATCTATAGAAAAAATTTCAAAAATTCTTTGACTTCATCTTCCACTATATATACTAGTAGAATCATGCATTGGATTAGTGGCCAAATTATGGAAGGTTTTCTATTTCTTGCATTCATAGTAACTATGTTTCTAGCATGATTAGCTTCCTGAATCACCCTAATTACATATTTAAAGTAACATTTTTTTCATAGTACATCAAACCTTGGTGCTCACTATAAAGATTGATATATGGGTCCTTGATTTGCATCTCTCGTGTTTGTGCTAGAATTGGCTCCAAACTAGGTGTCAATATTGATCCCAATGTAGGCACAACCTATTATATTTTGACCATGGATATAAATCTCACAATTCACCATATTATCACTACTCTATCTCATGTATTGTTCCTCCCATTTATTAATCAATTGTACACAATCATGTGTATTATGTATTGTCTTTTGGTAGTACCCACATCAAGGATGGTGAGGATATAAGTAATTCCTTTCAATATACCCCACTTCATAATAATTATAAAATCATGGTGGGAGATGGTCCAATTAATTCCATAGAGCCCTATTACCCTAATTCTAATTATGTCCCCCATCCACTCCCATGGTTGAATCCATTGTTTTAGAAGATCTCATGAATCCCAACATCCAGCTTCTCATGTAGATTTGTTTTTTAAAAACCTACAAGAGGCGTGGCAATATCGACGAAAGTTCGTCGCAAGGTAATGATTAGGTTTTAGTAAGCGTGGCAATATCGACGAAATTTTGTCACGCTTTTCCATGTTTTTGTGTCGCACATATAACATCTGCGTCGTAATTTTTTTCTCTGCCAAAAGTTTTCGTCGCTATTGCCACGCTTTTTCGTCGCAACTTTTGCGTCGCATGTATGGCATCTGCATCGTAATCTGTTGGTAATTTTTTTACTTTGGCACGATTTTTCGTCCCTATTGCGACGAAGTATAAGGTAAACCTATCTTGAGGATGATGACACGTGGAGGGCTTATTTCGTCATTGTTTCCACAAATAATTGGTTCATGGTTATAGCGGCGAAAAAAGTTCCACGAAAAATAGTCTTTTCTTTCATGGAAAGTGCGATGGATATGTGTGGCAATAGCAACAAAAAAATGTGCCAAATTTGGTCATATGTAGTAGTGTATGAATTTGTTATGCTCTTGAGGAAAACTTCTTGTATAAATATGTGTTTGATTAATTTATAAAAGACAAAAAAAAAATTGTACATGCTGGTTTATTGAGTCCTCCCACTACCCTTATTTGGTTGGGTCACAACACTGATAAAATCACACACTTTCGGACTTCAATTTGGTCAAACCCAAATTCCTCTTCCTCAATACTTGGCTTGGACGAAAGAGATGGAATTTCTCACAATATTTAAAGATCAAATTTGAGATACACCAAATAATTTTGAATTTTCTATTTCCATTTCTATTTTGTTAGTATGTTGAAAGTTCCTTTGGGTTAAAATTTTTAGAACCATTTAACAACTAAATTCCTTTGCATAGTGTTTTTTAAAAATTTATTTTTTTACATATGCATTTTGTTTCAACTCCTATAAGTATAAAAACTAGGATAATATTGTTTCAACTCCTAGAAATCTAAAAATGATGCAGACCCCCAAACCCTCAGATCCAAGGTCCGCACAGGATCGTTCTAATCTTCCCTTTATGTCTAATAGACTCTTTGGTTTCCCATCAGGAAATACCCTTCACACGCAATAGTGTATCCACAGGTCCTTATGGGTGTGTCTGCATGATCAAACACGAAGCATCAACCCAAATCTCCTGACCTGAAATAGGATCATGTCCTTTGCAAGTTCGGAACTTCGGGTTTCGCAACTTCACGATACCTGATGTCAAGGGTTCCTGTCCCTACAACCTCCGAAACCCGAAATGCCGAACTCTGATGCACTCAGCAAAGGTTGACTTTTCAATGGGCTTCTCACTTCATCGAGGTTTCGGACTTCGCGATTTCACAAATCCAAATGCAAGGCTCTCCATCCTTCGACCTCTGAACCCTGAAATGGTCCACAAGGTTTGACTCCGCCAATTGACGAAGACACGCCACCTGTCACCCTTGCGGTTTTCTACCTTTGACATAGACTCCTGCCACTTGTCACTCTTTCGGGTTTTCGAGACTCTCGCTCCCAAAGCGTTTTCTACTCCATTTCTTGACACCCAAAGTGATGAAATCCCAAAAATCTAATCCAATTCCTATAGCAACTCGTGACTTTGAGATTTTCGTTTCACTGTGCTCAACTCCTTGTCGTTAGGATCCTCGAAATGCCGAAATGATCCGACGGCTTGTACAAAGCACGATCAACGGTCCACGTTGATTTTGGATCCTAGAGTGGTAAGCTCGCCTGCCTCTAACCACCCTACAACTTCCCTAGATCCTACTGTCCTCGTGATTTCGGGTATTCCCCACAGAGAATTTTGACCGCTCTTTGCTCCTTGATAACTCCTGCGAATGGAACAAGATTCCTTCCCCTGGGCTTGACTTCTGCAAAACAAATTTTTTGTGCCACCCTTTGAACACTTCAAGGCACTAACCCTCCTGAGATTTCTTTGTAGACTCGAGTCTTCAAAAAATACTCCTACATGCACTCCTTGCGGCAACCTTCAAATACCTCTAAGTATTTGATTATCTTGACTCTGTGCACTCTTTGCAACAACAGTCCTTCAATTCACCCTTAGTTGATAAATTCTAAACTTTCAACCAGCCTGCGCACACCTTGCACATCTTTTGGGATTCCACTCATTCTTCCGCTGGAATGAGAACAACAGTATCCCTCCTGATCTTCCAGAGACAAAATCTAAACCTTTTTCAATGCACTCCTTGCGGACGATTTCACTGCACTCCTTGTAGGAATTTCTCTCACTCAGGTTGAGAAACAATTGAAACTCATTCTCTCTTTCTCTCTCAGACGTCAAATATTTAACATGAAATCATACATTCACAGCATATAAAGAAAATCCATAACAGAGAGAATAAACAACCATAAGCATATCATTCAGCATGTATACACAAAAAGCATCATAACACCATGATTCTAAATTCAAAGCTTTATATATTAATTCAAAACTTCTATACATGGGTTCTTCTCTTCACACATCTCTATGCTTCTTCTCTATGCTCAATAATACAATGTTTTATGTTACAATGATACAAAAATGAGGGTGTTTATAGTCGGTTTTCCCTCCTACACTCTAAACTGTCTAATCTGCATTCAAACCTACCTACTTACATTAATTATGCATAAATGCTTCTACCTACTACAGATGAGAGAAATCCGCTCAAGATTTATTTACAATATCTAAGTGCGCTTCCTTTTAACTATTACATTAATGTTTCAAAACATTTCAAAAATGTGCGTCGGTGCTTTCCAACTGTCTTCCGTCTTCACGCTCGCTTGCTGCTGTCGATGCTCCTGCATCATACTCCCTCGCTTGAAAATTTTCATGGACTCCTGTTCATGAGGTCTTGCACGGTCTGTCCATGTTTCTGAATTTCTGCTTCATCTTCCCAACTGGCATCTTCAACTGGATGTCCCTTCCATTTGACCAAGTATTTTAAATACTCTTTTCTCCTGGTCCTCCTGCTGACTCTCTTGTCTAGTATACTTTCCATCTGTGGCTTTTCAACTATAGGCAATTGTTTGGTCCACTGAACTTCTATCTGTTCATCTTCTGCTCCTACTTCTTCAGATCTGTAAGGGTACAAATATGAGATGTTGAATATCGGTGAAATTCTGATCCCATCGAGTAATTCAATCTCGTATGCGTTTGCCCCAAATCTCTTCATGACTCTGCATGGTCCAATCTTCTTCATCTTTAGTTTGTTATATGTTCCCCTTGGGAACATTTCTTTCCTTAGATGTGCAAGAATCAGATCACCAACTACAAACTAAAGTTCTCACCTGTGTTGATCTGCTCTGCGTTTATACTCTTGACTCAAATTTTGCAAATGTTCCCTCACTTGGCTGTGAAGTTCTTTCATTGCTTCTGCAAAATCCTCTGCACTAGCACTTCTAGTTTCATTCTGTTTTGAACCCTTCAATTCAGAAAATCTTCTCGGTTGCATTCCATATATAATTTGGAATGGACTCTGTCATGTTCTTCTATTGATCAAATCATTATAAGCAAATTCCGCCTGTGGCAGAATGTGATCCCACTGAATGTGGTGTTCAGTCACTAGACTCCTCAGTAAATCTCCCAAGCTTTTGTTCACAACTTCTATTTTCCCATCCGTATGAGGATGATACGCTGAGCTAAAAGAAAAAATTGTCCCCAACTTCTTCCATAAAGTCCTCCAGAAATGTCCAATGAACTTGGTGTCTCGATCTGAAACAATACTCTTTAGCAAGTCGTGAAGTCTGACAACTTCCTTGAAAAATAGGTTCGCAATATGAGTTGCGTCGCTGGTTTTCTGACATGGTATGAAATGTGCCATCTTTGAAAATCTGTCTACCACCACAAAGATTGAATCAAATCCTTTTTGTGTCCTTGGGAGCCCTAATACAAAATCCATGCTCACTGCATCCCACGACCTTTCTGGTATGGGTAATGGTTGGTATAACCCTGTGTTTTGCCTTCTTCCCTTTGTGTGCTGACAAATCCTACATCTGTCCACAAACTTCTTAACATTTGTCCTCATCCCTGGCCAAAAATATGCGCCATTCAACTTCGAGAATGTTTTGTCATGACCGAAGTGTCCGACCAATCCTCCACTATGTTTTTATTTCAGCAGATTCTCCTTCATGGAGCATTTTGGAATACATAATTGATTGCCCATGAATAATAATCCATCCTGGATCATATATTCGGTCCATTGGCTTCTGTCCTTGAGAATTGGATTCTCAGATGCCTCATATGCCTCTTTGAAATCTGGATCATCTCTGTACATGTCCCTAAGGTTATCAAAACCCAATTTTTTGACTCTAAACTCTTGCATAAGCAAACATTTCCTGCTCAAAGCATCAACAACTTTGTTAGCAGTTCCAGAAATATGTTTAATTACAAAAGTAAAATTCTACATGTATTCAACCCATTTTGCATGCTTCTGGTTCAACTTTTCCTGTTGAGTCACGAATTGCAAAGCGTGATTATCGTTGTACAAAACAAACTCTTTAGGGACCAAATAATGTCTCCATTTCTTTAGTGCTTGTATGACTGAATAGAATTCTTTGTCATACGTTGAATACTTAACCTTCGCCTCACTCAGTTTCTCACTGAAGTATGCAACCGGTCTGTCATCTTGCCTCAAGACCGCTCCAATTGCAAACCCACTAGTGTCACACTTGACCTGGAACGTCTTGCCAAAGTCCGAAAACACCAGAATTGGTTGTTTTGTATTCTTCTTTTTCAGCAAATTAAAACTTTTCTCTGCTTCCTCCATCCAATGAAAAGATTTGTGGCTTTTCTTCACCATGTCCATCATCGGTGCGCTAATCCCACTGAAATTTCGGATGAATTTCCTGTAGAAACTAACCAATCCATGGAAGCTTCGAACTTCAAACACATTCCTCAGTGATGACCAATTCTTAATTGCGTTCACCTTTTTCGGATCCATCTTCAACTCATTTGCAGAGATAACAAAACCCAAATAAATGAGTTTTGTCCTCATAAATGTTGATTTCTTCATATTTATCAGCAACTTCTCCTGCTATAATCTCCTCATCACTGTAGCCAAATTCTTCAAGTGTTTGGTTTCTGTCTTGCTGAAAATCAATATATCATCAAGATATACAATGACGAATTTTCCTATGAAATCCTTCAGGACTTCATTCATCAATCTCATGAAAGTACTGGGTGCATTTGTTAAGCCAAATGGCATTACAATCCACTCATACAACCCTTCATTCGTATTGAACATTGTTTTCCATTCATCACCTTCTCTCATACGAATTTGATGATATCCGCTTTTCAAATCAATCTTTGAAAAAAAAAGTTCTCCACTCAAGCAATCCATCAAATCATCCATCCTTGGCAATGGAAATCTATATCTGATGGTAATCTTGTTGATTTCCCTCAAATCTATACACATCCTCCAGCCTCCATCTTTCTTTGGGCTGAGCACTGTTGGAACAACGCATGGACTCAAGCTCTCTCTAACCAATCCTTTGTCCATTAAATCCTGAACTTGTCTTTTGACCTCTTCATTCTCCTGCGGCGTCAATCTATACGCTGCTTTGTTTGGTAAACTAGCTCCAGGTATAAGATCAATATGATGACTTATACTTCTGATCGGTGGAAACGAACAAGGTAGTTCGTCCACTACTATGTTAGCGAATTCTTCTAGCAACTTCTGGATTTCCTCTGGTAAATCATCCACTCTTGTACTGGTTAAAACAATTCTAGGCTTCCTGACCACGATGAATTGTGTATCTTCCTTCTTCTTTACCTCAGCAAGAAGTTCCTTCCCACTCATGAGAAGTACAGTGTTGCTTACCTCTGGTTTCACTTCTTTATCCTTAATCGGCAACAACATGTGAGTTCTTCCATTCTTCTCTAGGATGTATGTGTTCATTCTCCCATCATGAACCACATTTTTGTCATATTGCCACGGTATACCCAAAAATAGAGGACAAACATCCATGGGAATGACATCACATAGTATTTCATCCTTATATCCACCTATTTTAAATTCAACTAAACATCATTTAGTGACATTTACCTAATGTCCTTTTTGTAGCCATGAAACTCTGTATGGGCTTGGATGTTCAATAGTCTCCAGCTTCAGCTTTTCTACCATCTCTGCAGAAACAAGATTATCTATGCTACCACTGTCCACGATGACTTTGCATACCCTGTCTTTGGTCTTGCAAGCAGTTTGAAAAAGTATGTTCCTTTGGGCTGGGTTCTCTAAATCCTTCTTCGGTGTTAAGAGAACTTTCCTCATCATTAAGGATCTTCCGCCCTCAACATCTTCTGCCTCAACATTCCATCTTTGTGCTTAGGCAATGTGAGTTTCACCTCCTTCTTTCTTTCTATCTGGACACTCATAATATTTATGTCCATTTTTCCCACAGACAAAGCATTTCACTTCACCGCCTTGGCCTCTTCCTCTTCCTCTGGCTCGAGGAAAAGTGTTTCCATCAACATACTACCCTCTCTGTGAGCTTCCTCCTCTTTCAGGTTGAGGTTGAGGTTTCTCCCCCTCTTCTTTAGACTTCTGAGTCCTGTCTTGGGAAACTGCTTTGCCTTTGGGCTGACTTCTACCTCGACCTCTTTGACCTTTCTTTCGGTGCAGCTTCTCTTCAGCTTTCAGAGCCATCTGATAAGCATCCTCCACATTCCGAAGATTTATCATGCTCATCTCATCCTGAATGTCATATCGCATACCATTCATGTACCTGGCAACCTTTTCATCATCGCTTTCCCGATGACCTGCTCTGATGTTTATCTTGTAGAATTCTTCAGTGTACTCTTTCACTGACATCAGCTTCTGTCTCAAATTCTGCATTTTCCGAAACAAAGTAATTTGATAATCTTTGGGTATGAATTTTGCCTTCATCTTTGCAACCATTCTATCCCAAATTTTGAATTTATGATTTCCTTTGCAGCGTCTGTCAGCTTGCAATTCATCCCACCACAATGTTGCATGTCCTTTAAGTCTTGTGACAACATGTTTGACCTTCTTGTCTTCCTCGACATTCTCATAGTCAAAATACTTATCCAGAGTTCTAATCCAGTCTAGAAGTTCTTCAACATTCAGGTTTCCTTCATATACTGGAATGTCCATTTTTTCTCTGGCACCTATCCTTGCAACAACCCTGAATAGGCGTTCATCTACAGCATCCTCGACAACAACTTCTTCGGTTCCAGCTTCATTTTCACTTTTAGCCTCGCTGATATCTCCAGCGTCGACTGTGCACCTCTGTGTTGTCTCCATGGCATCAAGCCTAGCACATAGTTCGCACATTTACCTTTCCACTTCTGGATCAGGCATTGGTCTATCTCTTCTTCTTGGTGACATGGCTAATAAATTTCTCTTTTCCCTGCTACAGAAAGCAAAGAAATTGTTCTGTGATCTGATACCACAACTAACACAGACCCCCAAACCCTCAGGTCCAAGGTCCGCACAGGATCGTTCTAATCTGCCCTTTAAGTCTAATAGACTATTCGGTTTCCCCTCGGGAAATACCCTTCACATGCAACAGTGTATCCACAAGTCCTTATGGGTGTGTCCGCGTGATCAAACACGAAGCATCAACCCAAATCTCTTGACCCAAAATAGGATCACGTCCTTCGCAAGTTCGGGACTTTGAGTTTCGTGATTTCGTGATCCCTGATGTCAAGGGTTCCTGTCCCTACAACCTCCAAAACCCGAATTACCGAACTCTGATGCACTTGAAAAAGGTTGACTTTTCAACGGGCTTCTCACTTCATCGAGGTTTCAGACTTCACGATTTCACAAATCCAAATGCAAGGCTCTTCGTCCTTCAACCTCCGAACCCCGAAACGGTCCACAAGGTTTGACTCCGCCAATTGACGAAGACACGCCACCTGTCGCCCTTGCGGTTTTCTACCTTTGACGTAGACTCCTGCCACTTGTCACTCTTTTAAGTTTTCGGGACTCTCACTCCCAGAGCACTGTCTCCTCCGTTTCCCAACACCCGAAGTGCCGAAATCTCGAAACTCTAATCCAATTCCTATCACAACTCGTGACTTCGGGATTTTCGTTTCATTGTTCTCAACTCCTTGTCGTTAAGATCCCTGAAATGTCGAAATGATACGACGGCTTCTACAAAGCACGATCAACGGTCCACGTTGATTCTGGATCCTAGAGTGGTAAGCTTGCCTACCTCTAACCACTTTGCAAATTCCCTGGATCCTATGGTCCTCGTGATTTCAGGAATTCCCCACAGAGAATTTCAACCGCTCATTGCTCCTTGATAACTACTGTGAATGGAACAAGATTCCTTCCCCTAGGCTTGACTTCTGCAAAACAACTTTATTGCGCCACCCTTTGAGCACTTCAAGGCACTAACCCTCCCGATCTTTCTTTCCAGACTCGAGTCTTAAAAAAAGACTCCTGCACGCACTCCTTGCGGCAACCTTCAAATACCTCTAAGTATTTGATTATCTTGACTCTGTGCATTCTTTGCAACAACAGTCCTTCAATTCACCCTTAGTTGATAAATTCTAAACTTTCAACCAGCCTGCGCACACCTTGCATAGCTTTTGGGCTTCCACTCATTCTTCCACTGGAATGAGAACAACGGTATCCCTCCTGATCTTCCAGAGACAAAATCTGAACCTTTGTCAATGCACTCCTTGCGGACGATTTCACTGCACTCCTTGCAGGAATTTCTCTCACTCAGGTTGAGAAACAATTGAAACTCATTCTCTCTTTCTCTCTCAGACTTCAAATATTTAACATGAATTCATACATTCACAGCATATAAAGAAAATGCATAACAAAGAGAATAAACAACCATAAGCATATCATTCAGCATGTATACACAGAAATCATCATAACACCGTGAGTCTGAATTCAAAGCTTCATATATTAATTCATAACTTCTGTACATGGGTTCTTCTCTTCACACAACTCTCTGCTTATTTTCTATGCTCAATAATACAATGTTCTATGTTACAATGATACAACAATGAGGGTGTCTATAGTCGGCTTTCCCTCCTACGCTCTAAACTGTCTAATCTGCATTCAAACCTACCTACTACATTAATTATGAATAAATGCTTCTACCTACTACAGATGAGAGCGAACCACTCAAGATCTGTTTACAATATCTAAGTGCACTTCCTCTTAACTATTACATTAATCTTTCAAAACATTTCAAAAATGTGCGCTGGTGCTTTCCAGCTGTCTTCCGTCTTCACGCTCGCTTGTTGTTGGTGATGCTGCATAAAAAAACTCCTATAAAAATTAGTATATACTATACACAATACCAATTCCATAACATGTACAAAGAGCATTGTATAGGGTTAAATAATTAGATGTTTGGAAAAAAAAATTGGGTAGTTTATGAATGGATTGATTTTGAGAATAGAGATCTTTTAGGAAATCAAATTTAATTTATTTATTTATTTTTAAAATTTGAATAAAAAATTTAAAATGTGGTGTTGAGTGGTAAGAAAAAGAAAACTCACTCATCTTTGGTTTATAAATTTTATAAATCTCAAAGTAGAGTTATATTTTACTAGAGAACTATTCCTTTATGTTTATTTAGTTTCTTTTAAATTTACATTTATCCAAAAATAATTTTTAAATCAGAGCTTCATTTTTGAAGAGTTAATTTATTATCAACATTTCAAGGGTTAATCTATTATCTAACCTTTCATTATTGAAAAACACAATTTCATCATAACATTTCATTATTGGAAAACACAATTTCGTACCAAATATGTTTTTTTATTAACAATGTAGAGACCCAAATCGTAAAAAAAACAAATTGGAGTAAAAAGAATACAAATTCAAATTCTTAAATTCTCCTCACACCACTCTTAAATTCTTAAATATGATTTTGTTTTGTTTTTTCTCCTCACACCACTCTTAAATTCTTCCAGCCGCCTCAGTAGACTTACACCACTTTTAAATTCTTCCAGCCGCCTCAGTAGACTTCAAATCAAGACAATCCACAGTAGTTTCTGGCGGCCTCACGCCACTCTTAAATTATGTTTGCAATTCTCTCTGCAAATTTTCTCACTCTTACATTCTCTCTGCAGAAACTAACATTCTCTCGGCTTCGAAGTGGGAAAATGAGCTCCTCCTACCGCGGCATCGTCATCCCTAGTGTTGTTATTATTGTTACGATAGTATTATTGACTCTGTTTGGCAAGCTCACCTATTTCACCAGAGATGAGGATTATCCATCTTATAAAGACTGCGCTCCTTCTATTTGTGGCAATTCCATCCGATATCCTTCTATTTGTGGCAATTCCACCATGTATCTTAAATTAACATTTTCAAGCTAAAAATTAAAACACAACTATGGAAAATAGTTGATATCTTTTTTACTTTCAAATTAGAAAATTTAAGTCTTATTAAACTCTATGTTAAAAGTTTGTTTTGATCAAGAATTGGTATTGACTTTAATTCTTGGCCTAAGAGTTTGTTTCAATTGAAAGTTTGATTTCATCACATCTTCACATTTACTTGTTAAAAAACACTACACATATCTAGTATTGTTGCAAAAACAAATCTACAAGTCTTAATGGATTTTCCCCAAATCTACATGGACAATGTAATAATATAAATTAACCATTCTTTTAAGGGATTATCCCCAAACCAATAAATCAATAAATCACTAACGGATTACAAATAAATCACTTTCTCACATAGAAGATATTCAAATGAACTTGTGTGTGAATATCCTTATGAGTGACTTCTTCGGGTGTATTTATACTTTTTTTAAGTAACGTATTTCCTTATCTTTAGGGCTTCTTGAACTTTCTTGTTACAACCACTTTACCTTTTGATTAAATACTTGTAATTGTTTAGAGGCTTCTTAACCATTCTTCGGGGATTCCAACTTCATAAGGTCATAACTCCTCAACTGCGAGAAACCATGTGGCGTACCACCTACTGTTGAAAATGGCATGACGAGGAATATCCATCTATGAGGGTTTTGTATGTACTAGAAATGTTCTTCAACCTCATTTCCCTCAGTCAACTTCGGGCCTCATGACCACACCTATGGGTTTCTTGTAGACTTCTTCAAAGCGTCTTCCCATGAAGGCCATGCTTAAAGCTACGCCACAAGGGGACCACTTTGGATACTTCTTCAATTATACCCAATGCTTCTAGAGGCTTCTAGACTTCCTCTAAAGTTGACATCAATGATAGTCAATTTTCCAACAATCTCCCTCTTTGGAATTGATGGAAACACTCATGCTCCCCCTGTCTACCCTATGACCAATACTCCCCTTGTCTACATGCTTATGTTCTTTTCTCCCCCTTTGACATCAATGGAAAATGTTAATTCCCCCTGATGACATGCTTCTGAACTTTCTCTCTTCTAGTAGAATTTGTCCATTGGTGATTTCCTGATGAAGTAAATAATTGACATATAAAAATCATTCATACTAAGATTCATTTGTCGTCTCTTCACAAATGATTTTTCTTCCCTTGTCATTTCTGCATAAATGTTGTGGAAATCACCGTGGAGCATAAACTATTCTAGGTTTATGGAGAAGATACTCAAATGTCTCTCTTGGAAGAGGTTTAGTGAAGATGTCTGCAATCTGTTTGTTTGTCCCAACGTAATCTACCTTGATATTATTTTCTGCAACATGTTCCCGTAGAAAGTGAAACTTGATCGGAATATGTTTGGTATTTAAATACATTACTGGATTCTTGGAGATACTTATTGCACTTATATTATCACATAATATCGAAATGGGATCATCATACTTCACTTGTACATATTACAGAGTTTGCTTCATCCAAATAATGTGAGTATAACATGTTGTTGCTACAATATATTCTTCTTCTGTTGTAGACAATGATATTGATGATTGCTTCTTACTTAACCAGGATACCAGACAATCACCCAAGTAGAAGGTTGCTCTGCTAGCACTTCTTCGATCATCAATGTGTCCTGCCTATTCTACATCTATGTAGGCAACCATTGTCATCTCATTCCCTTTTGGATACCACAATCCAAACTCTGTTGTTCCTTTAAGATATCTAAAGATCCTCTTTACTGCCAGAACATGAGTTTCCTTCAGTGCTACTTCAAATATTGCAACCTGTCCAATTGTTTGCATTACATCTAGTCTAGAGGTTGTCACATAGAGTAGGCTGCCAATCATCGATCTGTAGAGTCTCTGATCAACTTCCTTAGATTCATCGTCTTTGCTCAACTTGCAACCACTTATCATAGGAGTGCTTACTAGTTTGCAATCTTCCATTCTGAACATCTTCAACATTTCTTTGATGTACTTGTTTTAGGAAATGAAAATGCATTCATCCAGCTGAGAAATACAAAGTCCCAAAAAGAATGTCAATTCACCAAGTAGTGACATTTCAAACTCATTATGCATGTCTTGGGAAAACCTCTTACTCATCCTATCATCATCACTTCCAAATATAATGTCATCCACATATACTTCAATGATAAGTATGTTGTTCCCATCAATATTCACATAGAGATTTCTATTTTCATTTCCTTTTCTGAATCCTTGTTGTTGCAAATACCTGTCCAATCTTGCATACTGGGCTCTAGGGGATTTCTTTAGTCCATATAATGCCTTCATCAATCTGCATACATAATCTCCCTTTTCTAACATCAGGAACTCTTCTGGTTGTTCGAAGTAGACTTCTTCTTATAATTCACCATTTAAAAATGTTGATTTCACATCCATCTGATACACTTTGATTCTCTTGGAACATGCATAGACCAAGATTAGTTTGATTGCTTCCATTCTTGCAACAAGGGAAAAAGTTTCCTCAAAATATACTCCTTCAACTTGAGCATATCCTTTGCATACTAACCTTTGTTGGGTTTGTGTTATATTATTTGCACGGCGAGAATTAGTGTCTATGTTGCACCGAGCGCACAAGGGGGTAAGAGGGGGGGTTGCAGGGGTTCGGGCGCCCACGATTTTTTTTTCCTCGATTTTCGTGTTAATTTTTTGGGCGGTTTTTCTGCACATGTTTTTTTTATTAATGATATTTCTTTGGTGAGGAGTGTTTTCAGTCGTGTTCGAAGAGACCATAGTATTGTCAATGGGTTGTTGACGTTTCAGAGAGACCACAGTATTTTCAATGCAACCTTTCGCTCACTCTTAGAGCAAATAATGAAGAAGACTAACTTCCCGGTCTGAGAGATGACCTTCCTGCATTGCTTGGAAGAGATCAAGGAAATGGCACTAGGTGGGACTACCTCAGGTATCCTATACAATTTCTTGTCCAAAGTAATAATAACACTGCGAGGCCTAAACTCATATACATCGTGACATTTCCATAAACAAGGTTGGCCCAAAAGATCATAAAAAACATCAAGGGGAGCAACATCACACAATACCTCATCTTTGAAGGGTTTGATGTCGTAGGACAAGTGACACTATTGGTTGATGCAAAGACCAATTCCTTGGAGGAGCATTTCGATGGTGTAGGGCTGTGGGTGTGGCATTGTCGGTAGGGCCAACCGCTTGATGACCTCCGCTGAGATGAGGTTATTTTGGATACTTCTATCAACGATGAAGTGCAACAGGGTGCCTTTCACTCACATCCGTGAATGAAAAAGGCACTCTCCTTCCCCTGGCTCATCAGGTTCATCGGGTTAGATCTTGGTGGTAGCAATAGTGACACTCAGTTCCATGTCAATGATTTTTCTCCCCTTTCCTTCTTCTAACTCAGAGTCGGAACCCGCATCTGATTCCATGGTTTTCACCCCACCCACCAATGACTATTTTGAGCGACAATCAGTAGTGTTATGCCAGGGGCTCTTATGGAAGTCGCACCACTTCCTGATGTCTTTCTTCGTCTTTCCATTGTCATTCTTTGTCTACAGCTTAGACTGGTTGTCCTGAGGTTGTCCCTCTTTTCTCTTCCCTTTGTTCTGCGGGTTGGGGCTGCCCATACCCTACTTCTGTTGTGAGGGGTTCCCATACCCAAACTGTCATGTCTTTTGTTTAAGCTTCTGCTCGATTTTGACGACATATCGATAGGTCGCGCCCAAGGATGAGATGTCCAAAAACTCCATTTCTTCCTATATGTATCTATGCAGACCACCACAGTACGTGAGCACCAGATGTCGCTTAGAATGTTTGATACCTAGCTTGGTGCACAAGGTATGGAAGATATTTATGAACTCTAGCACCACTTGGTTCCTTTCCTGCCGTAGTGTGGTCCATTTTGTATATAGGTCGTCATAAATTCCAACATGGTAGTATTGTTCCTTAATGGCATCCATGAAGAACTCCCAGGTGAGTGCGACTATAAATAATGAGGGTTCCTCTGTTGCCTTTTGCTCATAGAAAGTCTCCCACCAATCTTTGACATGGGGGACGGCTTTGAGGAGCACAAAAGTAATCTTTTCTCTATTGGAAAATTTATGGACAAAAAAATACCCTTCTAGTAGATTCAACCATTTGTCTACAGCATCCACATCTATCTGACCATCAAATATAGGAATATCAAAGTTGATACGTACCTTGAAGGGGGCGGCGCCTCCACTCGAAGAAGATGCGTCATGTGTTGGTAGTCGTCGAAGGATTTGCGCAACACTATCCATCATCTCATTCCTCTGTTGCAGAAGGGATTCCTCAAGCAATAATTTGAAAGGATCTCATGCGTTGTCATATTTATTTTGTCCCGCAATAGAAGGTCGCTTGGGCGTGCAAGAGCTCTTGTCCTTAAGAGAAACAAGCTCGAGACTCAACTCTTTGTACCCTAACTTCATTGGGGACATGCACTAAGAATGACAAGGAGCAGACCACTCTGAAACCACTAATCCAGATTTTATGAGCACAATGAAATGAACACAGATTATTAATGTTATTAACACAAAGACACAATGAGAAATATAGAGATACAGTAAAAATGGATTTTATTCAATAAAGAAATATGCTGGAACTGTAAAATGCAGACTGAAAACAAGTTTTCTAGAATTGTGGTGACTTATCCTTAAGAAGAGATATGATGGTTGCGCTCATTCATAAGAATATGAGTACAATGAGGCTCCAAAATCATTTTTACAATAAAAATGAATGCCAAAACTCTAGACATCCAAAAACCTAACCCTAGTAGATGAAGCACTAAAAGTCATGTGGGCCCTGTTGGGGTAAGTTGGTATATCAACTTCCGAGGGTTGTAACTTTTGCATACGATCTTCGTTTTAGGTGCACGATATCCCGTTGGAAAGTTTTATCCGATGAATACACATTATGTTGTCACACTCTAACTTTATTAACAATGTGACTGTGGAAAGCCCAAAAAACGTTATTTAGGGCCTCAAAACGACCCTGGAAGTTCAGGACCCAAAAACTAGGAAAATAATTGCCAAAATCAAAACTGCATGTGAGCCAGTTGGAATAGGTGGGTGGCCATTGATATCCACCTGGATCATTGCTTATGCATGAAATAGATAAAATGCGAAAAATAGAGAGTTCAGTAAAGTACATTCACACACCATCTACAAAACAACACAAATGTTTTCTTTGGGACACCCTTACGAGAAAAACCCAGCTACAAGGTGAGGTTTCTTTGCTCTCTTTTCTGGTATGGAAGTAATGCAAGTAGAAAGGAGAAGACACTCTCTATGGAGTGACCTAAGACCTTTGGCCTATTAGGATGCTATAGAACATTAACCCCCTTTTCCTATGCTCTATAATTTTCCCACTCCCAGTTGTTTTTCTCTACTATAGAAACAAAATACAATAACATAGAATGGAACCCCTTCTCCTCCTAGTGGTTTGGTATTTAATAGAGCCTGATAGACATCTAGGGGTAGGTTTTTGACTTTATCAACCCTCAAATGTGATAAGGTTTTGAACCTTCTAGAATCTTCTTGAAATTACATATGTGGCTAGCCCCATGTGCATGAGTAACGGGGGATGACATGACATCCTCTCATACCACTGTGGTCAACATGGTAGGTCAACTTGTGGGAGACATAACTTTTGCATATGAGCTTTGGTTGACACACAATTTGCATTGTTGGATAGGTTTCATAGTTTAGAACACTATCAAGGGGGTGGTTATAAGTTCTGAACACCAAAACCCCAGAAAATTGCATTTAATGCCTCAAAACGGCTTCGGAAGGTTTTGGACCCCAATTTTCCAAACTAAGACCTGCTACTAAAATGACCATGTAAGTTGATTCCTCTAATTTTTTCCACTCTAGAAACATAGAGATAAATGACAAATAATATACTGATCCGCTTCAAATCATATATCCATAAATAAAAGTATCTTAAAAGAGACAAATCAAATCCAGTGAATCATCCATCCATACACAATAGAGCAATGAGAATATTTATTATTCAAAGATACAAAACATATCCCTAAATTAAAGTATATTAAAAGAAACAAAGCAAGCATTGTCAAAATAAAAGAGTGAAAATGTTTATTATTCAAAGATACAATACATATCCCTAAATTAAAGCATATTGAAAGAGACCAATAAAACCGAGTCAATCATCCTTGTACTTAAGGTAGAGTAGTGAAAACATTTATGTAAAATAAAAGAGTGAAAATATTTATTATTCAAAAATACAACACATATCCCTATATCAAAGCATATTAAAAAAAATCAAACCAAGTCAATCATCAAACAATATAAGGCAGAGTATAAAAACGGAGAGATACTATATAAGACATACTTATATCAAAACAGGTTGAAAAAATTAATTAAGTTAAATCAATCGTTCTTATCATTCTTTTTACATGGAGAAGTAAAATTGTACATTATTTAAAAATATAATAATATAATTTTTGATGAAATTGTGATTTTTCAATAATATAATTTTTAATGAAATTGTAATTTTTTAATAATATAATTTTTAGTAAAATTGTAATTTTCATTTTAAAATTATTTATTACATATATAATTTTAACATCATAAAACAACAGTAGTATTTTCTAATTGAAGTAAAATTGATAAAAAATAAAAATAAATAACAGCCAAGCAACCCAAAGATAAAACGTTTAGAATACGTCAAATACATGTCCCCAAACGAATCAGCCATCCGTTTTTTCAACGGCCTACGTAGACTTCCACGTCGTTGGTCGTGACAATCCATCGTATTCTTCCAGCCGCCTCAGTAGACTTCCACGTCTTTGGTCTTCAAGTCAAAGACAATCCACCGTCTTTTCCAGCGGCCTCACACCTTCTTCCAGCCGCCTCCGAAGACTTCCACGTGGTTGGTCCTCAAGTCAAGACAATCCACCGTATTTTCCAGTGGCCTCACACCACTCTTAAATTCTCTTTGCAATTCTCTCTGCACACTACTCAAATTATCTTCGCTCCCATCACTCTTACATTTTCTCTGCACAAACTCACATTCTCTCTGCTTGGACTGGGAAAATGAGCTCCTCTTGCCGCGGCATCGCCATTCCTATCGTTATTATTATTGGTACGCTATTAGTACTGCGTTTCTCAGGCATCCTCGCCATTTTCGCCACAGATGAGGATTATCCATCTTATAAAGACTGCGCTCCTTCTATTTGTGGCAATTCGAGCATCCGATATCCCTTCGGAAAATGTGGCGGTGGATCCGCCGACTGCTTAGACAATCGGACCCTTCAGATTACCTTGTACGATGGATTCCGTGCGAGAGTAATTGGAAATATCACGGAATCGTCCTACTATACCCGAACCCTTCAAATCGCCCCTGAGAATGTCTTCGGCGAATCCTTGTTCTTGGAGGATTCCTCAGTCTTCCAGCTTTCTCGGGGATACATAGAGGGAACAATTCTTAACTGTACACAACAAAGTCAGGATATCAACGAAACCCTCACGCGGCTCGATTGGGGAGAAACGGACCGCCACTGGTTCTTCTATAATGGTTCATACTTTTCCTTCTGTCGTTTCAACCGTGAGTTTTGTGATAATTGCATTACGTATTCTGTAGTGGTTCCAACGGACAAGAAATACCACATTAGCGGTGATAAGAATTTGGAACAATTGAAGCAAAGAGGATTCCAAATTACATGGACTATACCCGACTCTTGTCAATCATGTAATGCCACTGGAGGAAGATGTTACTATGGTGACACATATAGTGGCACATTAGATTATTACGGTTTTGGCGATTATTGCATTTGCCGTCATGGTTTCTACAACCTTGATTGCTCTGAAGGTGAGGATCTACAAAATTAATTTTATTAAACTTAGTGTCTTTTCCTTGAACTTATTGTACGTTTCCTTATATGTTACTATGGTCACACACATCCATATAGATTAGAGGAATATGTTACTATGGTCACACACATAGTAGTAATAGGTGAGGATCTACAAACTTGGTCACACATATAGTAGTCACACATTAGATTATATGGACAGAGGCGATTATTGCAGTAATTGCTCTGAAGGTGAGGATCTCCAAAACCTGTTTTATTGWSCTTATCGTCTTTTCCTTATCTTACTCTGCTGTTTCCATTTCGTTTCCCTGCAGGACATCGCACTGTAGGTTATATTGTATCTGTACGAGCTACGGCAGGTAAATTTCTTATCTTTAAAACCGATCCATTCCTTACTCTTACTTATCTTTTATATTCTAATTTTTCAACATTATTTCCAGAGATATTTTTTGGAGTATGTGCACTCTTCGGCATAGTAGTCGTTTCATGCATAGTCGTCCGTCGGCAATTTTGTTGTACGAGGACTGCCACCGAGGAGCAGAGCATTCTAGCGTTTATCGACCCCGTCGACTCAAGAACTCCTTCGGTTGAGAATTTCTTAAATTATTATTCCTCACAAGTTCCCACCAGATATTCTTATGCTCAGATTATGACTTACACAAACAACTTGGCAGAAAAGCTTGGTAAAGGAGGTTTTGGAACAGTTTATAAAGGACAGCTTCCCACTGGACGTGCGATAGCTGTGAAGATTTTGGGTGAATCCAAACAGAGTGAACAACAATTTATAACGGAAGTGGCAACAGTGGGGACGACCTGTCATGTTAACCTGGTGCGCCTCTTAGGTTATTGTTCCCAGGCATCCATAAAAGCTTTGGTGTATGAATACATGGAGAATGGTTCCCTTGAGATATATATCCATGGAGGCCGTCACGACGAGCTGGACTGGAAACAACTATATTCAATCGCACTTGGAACAGCTCGCGGTATTGCATACCTACATGACGAGTGCAGAAATCGCATCTTACATTTTGATATAAAGCCTCACAATGTTCTTCTTGATGCCAATTTCTTACCGAAAGTTGCAGATTTTGGTCTAGCGAAAATAGCAGATAGAGAGGAAAGCCACGTCTCTGTTGCTAATAGAGGAACAATGGGTTATGCTGCCCCAGAGATGTGGTCTAGGTTGTATGGAGTTGTCACTGATAGATCTGATGTTTATAGCTATGGAATGTTGGTGATGGAGATGGTAGGGGCTAGACAGAACATTGATTTTCACAATAAAGAGAGTAGATCAAGCCAATTTTTCTATCCAGAGTGGGCTTTCAAGCAAGTGGAGCAGGGTCAGTTTGAGAATTTGAGAAAAGGAAACATGTCAGAGGAAGAGCAAGGCATCGCAAAAAGGTTAAGTTTAGTTGGACTGTGGTGCATACAGTTCAATTCATCTCGTCGTCCTCCGATGAGTAAAGTGATTCAAATGTTAGAAGGAGACGCCGACATTATCACTCCTCCATTTCCATTCCCTGTTGATTCACCGATGGCACCTATGCAACTCTCTGACTCTGACCCATCTTCTTCAACAATTCCCACTCCTCCATGTCCATTTCCATTCCCTGTTGATCCACTGATGACACGCATGCAACATTATGCCTCTGACCCATCTTCTTCAACAACTTATTCTTTGGAGGTTGAAACGAAGAATCCCAAAAGTACTCACGGAGCCTAAACCTACAGGTAATGTAATCACCACTGAATCGGTTTTCAATTGATTCCAATTGCCACATGTTATCTATACAATTTCTTAGCTTATTAGCTCCAAATGTGTACAGGCAATGTAATCACCACTAAATTGGTTTTCAATTGATTCCAATTGCCACATGTTTTCTTGGCTTATTAGCTCCAAATGTGTGTAGAAGTAATTGTAGTTGTATTATCGTAGTGTTTCTCAATTTTAGAGTGGAAAATTAAAGCTATCTACTACATTTGGGATATTAGGATTAGGATCCGAAGTGGGCAGAAGCAAAGGAAGAACACAGAAATTAACACACACACAAATTCTTATTGCTCAATGAATAGAACAAATACATATGCCTCGTATTTATAGAGGCCATGGAAGAATCTCGAGAGTCCAGAGAGTTCTAGGAGCGAGGCCATGGAAGAATCTCGAGAGTCCAGAGAGTTCTAGGAGCGTCAGTGACTACTTGGGTGGAGGAACTATAAGTTGGTGGAAGTTATGGTGGTAGGTAGAAATTAACTCTTCCAACACTCCCCCCTAATTTCTACTAATTACATCAATATTTACAATGTCCAATGCTTCTCTCAAATACTCAAATTGGTCTTGTGCTAAAGCTTTTATAAATATGTCTGCAAGTTGCTCCTTTGATCTGCAATGTTGTAGGATAAGTTCTCCATTGTTGACAAGTTCCCGAACGAAGGGATATCTACTGTCAATATGCTTTGTCCTCTTGTGAAAAACATGATTCTTTGATAGTGCAATGGTGGACTTGTTGTCACAATAGATTGAGTAGGCTTATCTTGATTATGCATTAGATCCTTCAATATTCTTCGCATCCAAACTGCTTGAAACACTTCTGATGTACCTGCTACATACTCTGCTTTTGCTGAAGAGATCAAGTCACTATTGATGCCCATGCCACAACTCTTGTTCCAAGATGAAATCCATATCCAGATGTGCTCTTTCTGTCATCAATACTCCCTACAAAATCACTACAACTACAAATTATTTGAAGTAGAATACAATATGCCATGATTCATAGTTCCTGCAATGTATCTTAATAACCTTTTTCATGCTTGCCAATGTGAATTCTTTGGTGTGTCCATGAATCTAGAAATCAAACTGACTCCATACATTATATCTGGCCTAGTTGTTGTGAGATACATCAAGCTTCCATTCGATTTTCTAAATATCGTTGAATCAAAATCCATCTCATTTTGTTCTCTACTTAATTTTGTGCCAATTTCCACAGATGTAGAAACCGGATTGCAATTTATCATTCTAAACCTTTTTAAAACATCTTTGCATATTTACTTTGACAAATGAAAATTCTCTTATCATTTTGTGTGACTTCAATGCCAAGAAAATATTTCATTAACCCCAAGTCTGTCATCTCAAATTCCTTCTTCATTGTTGATTTAAACATATTAATAGAGAGATTACATGTATAGATCAAATCATCAACATATAGGCAAACAATCAAGATCTGACCTTGTTCATTGAGTTTGGTGTATAGTGTAGGCTCACAGTGCTTCTTATGAATTCATTTTTTATCATGTATGAATCTATCCTGCTATACCAAGCTCTTGGTGCTTGCTTCAATCCATAAACTGCCTTCTTCAACCTGTAAACCTTTTCTTCTTGTCCTTTTACTTCATATCGTGGTGGTTGTTGCACATAGACTTCTTCTTCTAAATATCCATTCAAGAAGGCTGATTTGACATCCATTTGATAAACTTTCCAATTGTGTTGAGCTGCAATAGCTAGTACCATCCTAATTGTGTCAAGTCTTGCTACGGGCGCAAATGTTTCATTGTAATCAACTCCATATTCTTGTGCAAATCATTTAGCTACTAATCTTGCCTTGTATTTGTCAACTTCTCCATTTGCCTCATATTTAGTTTTATAAACCCATTTCACACCTATGCATTCTTTCTCCCTAGGTAAATCAACTAGATCCCATGTATCATTTTTCTTAATAGTTTCCATTTCTTCATTCATTGCATTAATCCAATGTTCTTCCTTAATTGCATCCTCAAAATATATAGGATCTTGAGTAAATAGAGAAAAATTGGATTACAAATCTATCCTATCTCCTTGATCATATATTTCTTGCAAGCTTCTAGTCGTTTTGCCTCTTAATCTTGGTCTTAATGATTCAAGTGTAGGATTTGAGTCATAACTTACTTGTGGAATTTATGTTTCTCCTTGCTCAACATGCCTTTGTGATTTTTCTTCTTGTGGAATTCTTGATGGTATTCCTCCTTTCTCATTTGATTGTTCTCCTTGACCTTTTTCTATTTGTTCTTCATATAGTCTTTATGTACACGTAATTGTCTTGTCTATATTGCCATCCCATGATTCTTCCTCTTTGAATACAACATCTCTACTTACAATGACTTTCTTGGTTATAGGATTAAACAACTTATATGCCTTAGATTGTTCATCATAACCAACAAAAATGCATTTTTCACTTTTATCATACAATTTACTCCTTGTTTGTTTAGGCACATGTGCATATGCAATGCCACCAAATACTTTAAAATGAGAAACACTATGATGTTTACCACTCCATGCTTGTTGAGGAATCATGTCCCTCACAATCTTTGTTGGACTCCTGTTCAATATATATACTGCACAAGCTACTACTTCATCCCAATATTCATTAGATAGATTCTTGCCTTGCAACATGCTTCTTGTCATCTCCGTTATTGTATGATTCTTCTGTTCTGCAACACCATTCTGTTGAGGTGTATAGCTTGTAGTGAACTGCTTCTTTATTCCATGATACCTGCAATACTCCAAAAAATCATTTGACATGTATTCTCCTCCTCTATCTGATCTCAATATCTTAATGGATAGGCCACTCTGTTTCTCAACCAATGCCTTGAATTCCTTAAACTTGTCAAATGTTTCAGATTTGTGTTTGAGGAAATAAACCCATGTTTTTCTACTATAATCATCAATGAATGTTAGAAAATATATGCTCCCCCCTAATGATGGTGTTTGCATTGGACCACATAAATCTGTATGCACAATTTCTAAAGGTGCCCAAGCTCTATATGACATTTCTTTTTGAAAGCTTTTCCTATGTTGCTTGCCCAAAATATAACTTTCACATGAACTTATTGGTGCTTGAATAGGTGGTAAACCTCTTACCATTTCATTTCTTTTCAATAAACACAATCCTTTGAAGTTTAGATGGCCATACCTCAAGTGCCATATCCATGCTTGATCTTGACTTAATGCCTTGAAACTTGCTCCAATCTTCTCCATCATTTCACTTTTCATGTGAAGTGGGAACATTCTATTGCTTGTTATTTTAATCTTTGCAATCACCATTTTGCTAGGAGGAATATCAAGTATAGTGCATACATTATTCTCAAAAGCAACTCTATAACCATTTTGAGTAAGTTGTCCCACAATTATGAGATTATGCTTCAAACCAGGTACAAAATAAACATCAGGAATAGTTTTCTTTCCAGTCTTTGTTATTACATTAATTGTACATTTTCCCATGACTTCTACAGTATTGTCATTACCCAATTTAATTTGTTCTTTAACTGATGTATCCAAATCCTCGAACAACCCTTTATTTTCAATCATATGGTTACTACAACCAATATTAAGAAACCAAATATTACTTGCATTTTTTTGAGCTACATCACATGTAATAAACAATGTCTCAGAACTACTCTCAGAGAAATTTGCATTCTGCTTTCTCATATCTTAAACAATGTCTCAGAACTACTCTCAGAGAAATTTGCATTCTGCTTTCTCATATCTGCTTGTTTCTTTTGGCATTCATTTGCAAAGTGACCATACTTCTTGTAGTAATAACATTGAATCTTTGATTTGTCATACCTTTTTTATGCCTAATTGTTATTGCTTTCCCTTGAGCTGAAATTTTGATTTCACCTTCCTCCTGGGTCTTGATTCTTTCTTTCTTCTCTTTTAAAATTATTTCTTCCTCTTCCTCTTCCTCTAAATCCTAGATTTCCTCTTCCTCTGCCTCTGCCAAATTTCATTTGTGTTTTGAATGCATGATACAATGAGGTATTGTCATTCCTGTTCAACCCATCTTCACAATTTTTCAAGGAGCCAACCAACTCATCCATAGAATATGTAGTCAAATCTTTAGATTCTTCAATTACCACAACTATTGCATCAAATTTTCTAGGCAAACTTATTAAAACCTTTTCTAAAACCTTCTCATCTTCTATCTCATCACCATTTTGTCTTATTTGATTAACCAAATCCGTAACACGATATGTAAATTGATCTATTGAATAAGAATCTTTCATTTGCAAGTTTTCAAATTCTCTTCTAAGTGCTTGGAGTTTGGCAATTTTTACCTTACTAGTGCCTTAATATGTTGTCTCTAGAATGTACTATGCTTGCTTGGCTGTAGTGGATGGCTTAATCCTTCCAACAACTGAATCGTCCTACGCTTGTCCAATTATCTGCAAAGCTCTTTTATTTTTTTGCCTATTTTCATCAAGATTTTTCTTTTCATCAATGCTCAAAATAGACTCATCTTGTGGTTCAATATAACCATTCATTACTATATCAAATAACTCATATTAATCTAATGCTAATTTCATTCTAAATGCCCAATTAACATATTTTTTCCCAGAAAATGTTGGAATCATAAGTTGTTGATACATGCCTGATGCCATTCTCTTTTAAAAAAAATCAATCCCCCCCCCCAAAAAAAAAGTTTAAGAAAAATAGACAAGAGATAATAGTAAAGAAAGGTTGAGTGTTCCTTACAAATCTTCTTGGAATTTCTTCCTTCCCAGCTCTCTGTCTTCAATCACCCCGTTTGTTTTTTTCTTTTTTAAAAACCAGTCCACGTCCCTCTTATTGCGTCTATCAGTGAACTTGTCAAACTCTTGCAAATGCTCTGTCTCTTTGAATTCAAATCGGTGAATTCTCTATCTCTCTATCAATATGAGACTAAGAGTATACCTCTGTCATCTGCTCTAATAAAATCAGGCTACCTCTATTGTCTGCTCTAATAGCTTGGACTAGGGAGAATAGGAATGTAGAAGTGTCGACTCCTGCAAAATTTCAGAGCACCACGCTTCCACTGCACGACTCTTCTAGAATTGCAGAAACACTTTTATTAGCGACAAGGACTCTCCTATTAGGATCCTCAGAGGCAGATCTTCTCTCAGTGTCAACTGGGAAACTGGGCCCTCTCAGTGACGACTGGGCACTAGTGGCGGATTCTGGGGCTGCGGTCTGCTTCTAGAATGCTCATCGGAAATGGTCTCTCGTTCCTTCTCTATTTGCGGACACTCTTGGTGGAGAGATACAACTATCTCCTTCCACAGCTCAGACTCTGCCAGCACTTGGCCACTTGGCCACTCTTCCAACTGGGAGCACCTTTACACAAAATGCAAGCCGATCTTCACGTTGGGTGACTTGCTTCTTCTCTCATGGGACTGTTACGGTCCTCAACCTTACAACACTCAGGAATTCTCCAACTCTCACAATCCTCAAAACTCTCACTTCTCATCTCGCTCTGAGACCACGATGAAGTGGGCAGAAGCAAAGGAAGAACACCTAAATTAACACATAGACAAATTGTTATTGCTCAATGAATACAACAAATACATCTGCCTCGTATTTATATAGGCCATGGAAGGCTCTCGAGAGTCTAGAGAGTTCGAGTCTAGAGAGTTCTCAGAGCGTCGGTGAATATGTCGATGGAGGAACTGTCTGGAAGTCGGTGGAAGTTATGGTGGTAGGTAGAAATGAACTCTTCCAACAGGATCCAAACAAGTGTAAGTGTTTATCATATTTAAATTTTATTTAGATTTTTTGAACATTCAATTATATTTAATTTATTATAATATCCATGAGAAAACCTATTAGTATAATATATGTGTCAAAGAGAAAACATAATAGTAGTGCCAACAATATTGATCCATTTATATTTGTTAAATAACATCAATTTCATTTTGTTTGGGTTGCTTGTATTGTGTTTCGACATTGGAATTTCATTGCAGCTCGGTTGCTAGCATTTTTTTTTAAATTGAAATTTTAGGATGTATCAAATAAATTTTATTTCCTTCTTTTTAGGTTTTAATGTTGAAGAGTATTTATTTTTTCAAATTGTTTCTGAGACTTACATTGCTTAGTCTTATAAATGTGCCAATTTTTTTTTTATTGTTTTTATAAATTTAGGGTAACAACTTGCATTTACATTGTCGGTGTTGAAAACGCCTTCAAATGTCGAAAACATTGTAATTAGAGAAAAAATGGGGTTTGGCCATGCCATAGGGACTTTAGGGGGTTTGATTCCCTTGTAGCAAGATTAGGGATCCAGAAAGAGAAGAGCAGTGATTCTGGAGAAATAGGGTCTGTGAAACAAAAGAACTGGGCAAAAGATGTTGCTTGTCTCGGTCTCCCTGATTCTAAAGAAGAGGATGATGACGATATTAATGAAGATAAAATCAATCCCAATGAAAAATAGAGTGCGGGAGAGAGAAAGGCCAATAAATAGAGTGATGTTTTTCCCTGTATGCATCAACTCTAGTATAGAGTGATGTTTTTCTCTATATGCATTAACTCTGGTTTTGCACTAGGCATGTTTTTTCATAAAGTGACACTTCATGGTTACATAGGAAGAATTATTGTACCATCTTCTTTGGTGGACCCAACTTCTCATGAAGGGAACTGCCAGGGAAGGATGAAACTTACATTGGCTAAGATGCCACCAGAATGGACATTTTAGTTTAATTTTTACAAAAGGAGGTCGAGAGAATCGAGGATTTACTAGACATTCATCTCTATGTATTTAGACATGCCCCTCCTTTATGTATGTTTATAAGAGTAGTAGCATCGCCAATGACTTTATTTGTATTTAATTTACAAGAATTTTAGTCTTTGTTCATAGAATATAAGAGTAGTTGCATCATTGGTGGCTTGCTTTGTATTTGATTTACAAGATTTTTAGGCTTTATTCTCATAATCGTGTAAGTGTATTCATTCAGGGATAATGTTTGTATTTCCACTTGGACTTATAGGTTACCTCAATCACGTTGGGATGTTAAGGTATTGACTTTGATCTTGTGATTCATAAACACCTGCATAGTGCAACAATTTGAGGTTTTGTTCTTGGACATGTACAAATCTTAAAACTAATAATTTATGTCATTGATGTATTTATGTTTTGAACCACTCGTAGTTGAAACAAGTTGCAAATCATCATTCTATGGTTTTCTTGCTATGGAACATAAGACACATGCATGCATCAGGTAGGTGGGTTCCATGTAAGGACTATAGTTTGTCTTTTTAGGCCTTTGGAATCCGTGTTTTCTATAATTTTAATAGCAACATACTTCGGGAAGGTTCCCATAAGAGCCCTACATATAACAGTTATTTTGGCCAGGTTTCCATTTGAGGATTATAGTTTATATGTTTTTAAGGCTTTGAAGCACTGGTTTTCTGTGAGTTCCATATGAAGGGAATAGACGATGCGATTCCCCGTGCAGTCTACTCTGCATAACGCAGTTTCAAATACTGTGCACCAAATAGGCTACATGACAGAGTTCTGAAGACTACTGCATAGTGCACAGACTGCTCAGTTTGCTACATGCTATGAATACACACACTTAATGAAATGATTTATGAATGAGGAATAACATAGTGCTATGCTTAGCACAAAAACTCAAAAATAAGAAAAAAACTTGTCAATACTCAAAATGATTTATATTAATGAACTTGGGCGCACTGTGCATGATTACAAAATAAAATGACTAGATGAGCTTCGGCTCAAATGACTTCTTCTGCTGAATTTGCAGACACAGAGCCTATGCTCAAACTTCTTCAACTCCTCAAATGCTCCTGGTTCTCTACTGTTCTTTCTACCTCTATGTTGTGCTTCTATCCTCCCGCATCTATTATGCATCATCCTGCTAACTAAGAGACTCAGACTTATATAAATCTGACTGAGACTTCCTACAGAAGCTAAGACTGAATCAACATTAAAGACTGTCATTAATTCGACTGAGTATTCAACCACTTAACTGAACTCGAGAAGATAGAGATCGGATCCATTTATAGCTTCACTACTCCCTGACTGACTTTTGAGTGACTATGCACTTACAGACTGTCTGAGTGACTATTCCGGCTGATTGACAGACTGCTGACAAAACGACTGACAGAAAAATCGACGGAGACGTGAATATCTCACCGACTTGTAATTACAACTTCCAACACTCCCCCTTAATTATAAGTTGGCGGGATTACAAAAGAAAATTACATCAAAAATTGAGTTTACAATTTTACTGTCACTCATATGTTACTATGCAGACTCCCAGACTACTGCGCAGATGTTGAAATGCATCTCTTGCCAAAGCCTTTGTCAAAATGTCTGCGACTTGTTCTTTTGACCTGCAAAACTCTAAACAGATCTCTTTGTTATTCACCAATTCTCTGATAAAATTATACCTTGTATCAATGTGCTTAGTTTTCTTGTGAAACACATGGTTCTTTGATAACATGATGGCCGAATTGTTGTTACATAAAATTGTTGTTGGTTCATGTTGTTCCTGCAACAAATATTTTAACATTCTTCTCGTCCATACTGCTTGACAAGCCTCACTTGTAGCTGTGACGTACTCTGATTATGCTGAATAAAGTGTCATTATGGGCTACTTCCTTGATGCCCATGATACCATACATGTTCCAAAATGAAATGTGTACCCAAAGGTACTTTTCTTGTCATCAATGCTACCTCCACAATCATTGTCAGTGTATCCATACAGTTTGAAATTTTCTGAAGTGGAGTACTTGATGCCAAAATATTTTGTTCCATTCATATATCTTATGATTCTTTTTCCTTCTTTCCAATGTGATTATTTTGGAGTTTCCATGAACCTTGAAATGAGGCTTACTCCATACATAATATCAGGTCTTGTCGTTGTGATATACATAAGACTGCCTACCAGTCTTTTAAACACTGTGGGATCCACTTTGGACCCTTTATCTTCCTTGGTTAGTTTCAATCCTATTATGACAGGTGTTGGTGTTGCTTTTGAATTCACCATATTGAATCTTTTCAATATTTCATACGTATACTTGGACTGTGTGATAAATATACCAGTTTTGGACTGGTGCACCTCTATTCCCAGAAAATATCTCATAAGCCCCAAATCAATCATTTCAAATTCATCCTTCACGACTGACTTGAATTCTTCTATGCCAAAGTCACCTGTAAATATCAAATCATCCACATATAAACAAACAATTAACACATTACCTTGCTGATTTGATTTGATGTACAGTGTTGGCTCATTTTAACTTCTATGAAATCCATTCTGTGTGAGATAGGAATCAATGCAACTATACCAAACTATGGGAGC
>JASDQU010945786.1:63164-75693 GCA_032191745.1 Picea mariana
TCAAAATCCAGACCAGAGTTGTAGAAGCTTGAAAACAACTGTGTTGTAGTTACCGAACTGCCCCAAGAAATGGGAAACCAGTTCAACCAGCCGACTAAGTCTAGCATTTTACAGTCTAACAGTCTTAGATAAACAGAGCTAATCTGACTAGGCTACAACTAAGAAAATAAACTAGTAAAAAGATCAGATCCCCAAAGGGGTAAGACACTTGGCAAATAACCTGGCCAGGTGGCTTGGTATGCCATGTCCCAAGGTTCTTCTTTGAAGGGCGTCCCTTTCCTTTCCATTTGCATGTTAGCATCCAAGTTTCCCGCTTCCAGGTTGGCAGCTGGCAGAGTAACTCCGGATGGATTATGCATGTGGACGCCCATAGCTGTCGCAGCCTTCATGTCCTCATGCGCGACCTGCACCAAGTCGTCACCTTCTGGCTGTTGCACCTGTTCATTCCTGTCGACGGGCTCTGCATGGGGCAGCTCTGTTGCTATTGTGGCTTCTAGAGTGGAGTGGAAAGCCCCCTAGAAGGTGGAAAGAATCTGAAGGAGAGCCGATGTTTTCATATCCAATAGCTGTAGTCGGAAATGAAGGTCCTCCAATCCTTGTTGGAGCTCAAAAACAAGCCCATAGAGGATGGCCAAGCTGTCCTGCAGCTGTGAGTCGGGGATGGAGTCGGTGGAAGAGTGAGCCCTATGATGGGCACTCCGAAGAAAGGGTGGCACCTCCAAGGGTGGGCAGGAGGGGCAGGCTACCGGTGCAAAAGAAGACCCACTAGCTAGGGAGTTCGGAGGAACTGCAGGAAATCGTGAGAGAGATCTAGGCGAGCTGTCGGTGATGACCAGACCTTCAAACCAGGAGGTAGGTGGGGTGGAAGAGGCGAGAGGTTCAATTTCGGGTTGTGAGGGCTGCGAGGAGAGCGTAGAGGGCGAGCCAGGGGGAGAAACAGATATTCGAGGCCGAGGAGGATGCCATGGAGAACCTCTCCTTAGACTCCCTCTTTGTTGCGACATTCTAAGCTCGTAGGGAAGGAAAAACTCAGAAGAGAGTCCCGGATGGACGTGGAGAGCCTGGAGAAGTCTGAAGGCGATGAGCACCATGAAGGATGGAAACCAGAGTAAGACGGGTCCGGGCGACTGAGGGACAAAAGGGATGGGACGCATGCGAGGGTTAAAGTCGCATGCAAACAGAGAATCCATGGAGGAGACAACAATGGGAGTTGGGCGCACTAGCGTTAATGGTCCAGCGGACGTCGTTAAGGCGAATAAATGCATGGATTAGGTGGTGGGTCTTGGCACGAGCCTGGCACATGGTCCCCTGCCGCACTGGCCTGTCCTCTCCTCCTCATCTTGCCGTGTGGTCCGCACTAACACCCCATCCGGGGGTTTGTTTTTCCTTTTCAAAACTAATATAGATATGTAATTTTTTTCAATTAAAATATTAAAAAAAATCATATCTAAAAATTTATAATAAAAAAAAATAAAAATTATGGTTCATTATGGTGTCTTACTATCTAAAGGGTATTTTTAGTTAAAATATAGAAAAATACATAGGCACTACTACATTATATTCATGGAAAAACTTTAAAAATATATATTTTAAACCAAAATTATTGTGATACAAATAAAAAATAAATTTAAATTATTAAATGACAACAAATTTTTTTTCAATTAAATAAAATAGTCATTAGATATTTTAATATTTTTCTTTTAATTATGTATTAAATTTTTCAAGATAAATATAAGTTTTGATGTTTAAATATTTTAGAAAATTGTATTTTTTTTTAATCTAAAAAATAATAATAATAAGGTGAAACATATTTATTGGGTTATTAGTTCTATTGAAGGCAGTAGAGGGACTAAAAAAGTACCATATATGTCATGATCAGATTGGATAACAAATTGGAGGTCTTATTGCCAGCTTCGCTATTCCCAATGTTTTATATGTTAGCATATATAAAGTTTTCGATCATATACTATCTTTCTGAATCATATATTTTCTTATGCATTGCTCGAAGGTGGATTAATGCTAGCATTAGTTTGAATGTTTTTCTTAGCATTATTTGCTAGCTAAATTTATCCTAAGTTTTGTTAATTATAAATATTTTTATGTTTGTTGTACTATTTTTTTTTATTATTTTTATTTTTTATTATTATTAATTACTTAAAGTACATAAAGAGGCCCTTATTATACACATGCATTATTTCTTAAATGTTTACATGGGGAGAGGCCCTTGGACGATTTGACAACCTTAAATGTTTATTCGTGATACATAAGCATGACCATAAATGTGAACCGGCTAGTCCGGAATTGTTGGGTGCAAAATGTATATGACCAAAGTGGTGGGTGCAAGATGTGTATCACAAAACACTTTGAACATTAAAAATGAAAAATAAAAATAAATATGAATAATTAGTTGAATAAAATTTAACAAAACATTATCACATATTAATAATGAATACCATATTTAATATTAATATTATAGGATAGATATCATTAATTTTACTTTATAGCTTATTTATTAATATTAATAGAAAATAGTATATATAAGTATATATCTATTTTAACTCTACAGTCAAGAAGGATCAATTTCTAGGTACAAACCTATATTATCATAAACAAAATCAAAATTCCAAAATTTCAAATTTACATTTAAAAACATTAAAAATAATATTGGAGAAAATTTAAATAATTGTTTATACTATGTTTTAAGTAAAAAGTGTTATAGCATTATATAAATTACTATAAATCTTCGTACAATGTTATAATATTCTATAAATTTTGCGAGACATTAAAAATGAAAAATAAAAATAAATATGAATAAGTAATTGAATAAAATTTAACAAAATATTATCACATATTAATAATGAATACGATATTTAATATTATTATTATAGGATAGATATCATTAATTTTACTTTATAGTTTATTTATTAATATTAATATAAAATAGTATATACAAGTATATATCCATTTTAACTCTAGAGTTGAGAAGTATTAATTTCTAGGTACAAATCTTTATTATCATAAATAAAATCAAAATTTCAAATTTACATTTAAAAATATTGAAAATAATATTGAATAAAATTTAAATAATTGTTTATACTATTCTTTTAGTAAAAAGTGATATAATGATGACAGGCGTGACTCTTGCACTCATGCTTGTCCGCAGGATCGATCAAATCCTCCTATGTCTGAGCCGAATTGGCTCTTTGGATTCCCTCGGGAATCCCTGTAGCAAAACCCAAAACGGATGGAGAATACAAATACCTTCCTGGTCCCTTGCTCAAGCAATCTCCTGGATGAACCTTCTAGGTAACCAATAGTCCAGTGAAGATCCCTCAGCGGATACTTCCTTCAACTACAGAACTTGAAAGAGTCCTCTTCCTCTATGCCGTCTGCACAATATCTTGATGCCCTCCTGGCAGAGTGTCTTCCTTCCACAGAACGTTCAGCAGTTATGTTCTCCTGTGCACTTATGCACTCGCTCGATGCCCACCTGGCTGAGCTCTCACAGAATCCTCAGTGATTTTGTCCTCCTTCAACTCTCTACAGAGTTTCTTCCCTCAGCACCTCGTGCATACGCTCGATGCCCACTCGGCAGAGCTCCACAGAACCTACAGCAAGGTTTCTGTCTGCAATTGTGTCCTCTCCCACACAACCTTGCCTCTTGAGGTTTTCAGCAACCTCAAAGGTCTTTCTCTTCCTGAGTTGTTGATTTCAGTCTCCTTGTGCCTCAGCATGCCTTCGCCTGAACCCCACAGTGTTCAGAAATGCATCTCTAATGCACGGCTCTCAAAACCCTCAGCGTTCTATCACACCCTCCTGGTGTGAGGCCTTAAAGACTTCCCAAACCTGAATCAAACCAACTCCCTGCAAATGCATGATAACAACATACAATTACAGCATAAAGGAAACACTCACAGACATACATATAAGATAGAATACCATGTAGGAAAAGCTGCTCTCTGTTCATATATTAATAATGGGAAAATGCCTGTATTTCTACAAGGTGTTTCTCGATCTCTCCTCGGCTCTCTCTGTCTGCTCTCTAATCGCAGAACCTTAACCAACTATCCTCAAATGAGATCTGAAATCTACTTTTACATGAGGGGGATCAATCGAGCGCTTCCCTCCAGGATTCTACCTACTCTCATTAATTTACATTCAATGGCTGTCTAGTCTGCTACCCAGAAGTAGATCTCAGCCAGATCTGCATTTAAAGCAAATCCTATCTACAGCCTGCATAAGCACGGCTTCCTATGGCTCACCAGCCTAAGCATAATAAATTACATTCATTTCAAATTTTGAATGAGGCTGTGCCTCCCTTCAACATCCTTGAATGCATGCGCTGATGTGGCTGGCTGGCTGGCCGCTGCATGGAGAGATGCTTCTGCATCATACTCCACAGCTGCAAAATTAATGAGCTTCCCTTCTATAGTTGTTGAAAATCCTCCCGGATCCCAAATGAATCTTTGGAGCTGTTCATCCGCTCCATCCTGCTGTTCCTGCTGCTTCTGCTGCGCTACTGCTGCTGCTGCTGTTCTTCTCGTCAGCATCTCCTGGCTGGCATTCTTTGCTAATTCCAACATCAGCCTTCTGATGTCCTCTATCTCTGCATCCAGCTGCTCTAGTGGCTGGTCTAGTTTTTGCAGGATCCCTAGCTGCAAAAAGTTTTGGCCATTGGGAAGATCGCCATGATCTCCCATGCCTCCTTCCTTATCTGTTTCCAACTTCACCTATTGGATGTGCCTTCCCTGCACTCTCACCCTTTCCTCCAGGGCTTCCATCTGTTCCCACAGATCAGCAAGGCAATTGTTGTCTGCCTCTTCCTCCTCTGCTTCTGCAACCTCCCCTGTTGCATTGTTTTCATCTTCATGGATGAAAATGCTGAGCCATTCCTCAGAATGCTCATTTTCCTTCTCTTCAGCTTCTTCGGTTGTTCTCTTCAATGCTACAGCTACCTCAACTTATTGGTTGAAGTCTTTGAGCCATTCCCCAGAATGCTCTTTCTCTTTTTCGGCTTCTGCTGCAACTTCTAACGTTATAGTCCCTTCAGTTACTTGGTTGAAAATACCAAGCCATTCTTCCGAATGTTCATTCTTTTCTTCCACTTCTCCCACTATCAGCTTCAGTGCTACATCTTCTTCCCTTTCAGCTCCTTGGCCGAAATCATTGAGTTGTTCCTCAGAATGCTCATTCTCTTCGTTCTCTTGGGTAGTCTTCACCATCTGCACCAATTCATCCTTGACAGTATTTGCCGACCGTTCTGTTGTTGCACCATCTGCACCACCAATTTCTGCCTCTTCCTGGGAAAATGGCAGGAATATTGGAATTCCCCCAATCATCATTCAGCTCCTCTGATCTTCTTCTGCTGTCAGCTGTACATGTTGATCACAATCGAATCTCGAGCTTTCTTTCTCCATCATCTCCCCTGGCTGAATCCAACTCGATTCTGAGTTTATGAGACCCTCAGATGGTCTCATCTGCTCATCCCTACAATGTGGAATGCTTCCGCTGCCTTCCCGACAGATTTTGAGATCCATCGATCCCACCTGCATCAGCACCCATTGCTGAATTTGACTCTCCTTCGAGTCCATGAGACCCCTAACTAGTCCCGCCTTCTCATCTCTGCCCATATGGCAATATGAGACGCTTCCGCTGCCCCTCTGGCAGTCTTCAAGATTCCCAAATGATCCCAATATGTTGCCCTCCTGGCGATCTGAAACTCCTTCACTGTCCTCCAGACAGTTCATGAGATCCCCAATTGATCTCAATTTGTTGCCGCCTTGGCAATCTGGAATTTCTTCCTCGCTGCCCATCTGGCAGTTATTGAGATCATCACTCGAACCCAAATTATTCTCTGTTTCCTTGCCCATCTCGCAATATGGAAACTCTCCACTGCCCTCCTGGCAGTCCGTAATTTCTCTTCTGCCCTCCTGGCAGTGTTTGAGATCATTAGGCGATCCCAATTCATTCTCTACACCGAGAATTTCTCCGATTTCTGGTTCGCATACTTGAACCATTTCTTCCTCCTCGGTGGCTTTGAGGCTTTCAACATACCTCAACCATTTGTTTAACAGCCTCCACTGTCCTATGACCATCAGCTCCCTGACTGGCCATTTCGCCTTTGGCTTCCGAATGGGAAATTCGTAAACCCATTTCTGCTTGGCTTTCTTATCCTGTCGCATCCTTAATTCGAGCTCCTCCATCTCTACTCTGATGCTGGCAAGTTCTTCATCCATTTCTGCTGCATTCATCAGCTCTGTCTTTTTTCTTTCAGCATGTTTATGGCCTTCAGTAGCCAACTTGTCGTGTTTATCTGCCTCCTTGGCAAACCTGCTGCTGTCACTCTTCATCATGAGTTCGACCAGCTTCATCTTTACAGTCCTGTAGACTGCCTATGGACTGCTGCCTCCACACAAACAATCCGTACAGAGTCTACAACACTCTGTCTTCTCCTCTCCTGCTTTGTCTGCAATATACAAACAGATTTCCTGCTCTGATACCACTTGATGACAGGCGTGACTCTTGCACTCACGCCCATCCACAGGATTGATCAAATCCTCCTATGTCTGAGCTGAATTGGCTCTTTGGATTCCCTCGGGAATCCCTGCAGCAAAACCCAAAACCACAGGATCTTTCCCTTTCCCTCCTTGGCCTTCTTTACCTGGCTGGGGTCTAATTCCCCACAGAAATATTTCTATCGGGCTTGAGGGTTTCGCGTTTCTTGAGGTCGAGGGTCATAGACCTCTCGAATCCCCGATTTCTGATGTGCCCGTTCTCCTAGCACTAGCCCCTACCAGTTATGGCTTGGTCCATGCGACCACCGCTCATGACCGTAGTCATATGACCTCCCGTCGGGAATTCGGGGTTCCTGGTGTCACAAAACTCTGCCCTCGTGAATCCCCGATCTCCAATGTGCCTTTGCTTTGACTCCAGACTGAACCCTTGGTCCACGTGACCACCGCCACGTGACCACAACTTTATCCCCTTATCGGGTTTCGGGGTTCGCGGTTTTGAAATGCGCAAACATCGCGTCCACGGGAATGCCGATTTCCCGATCCCCAATACGGCGTGTCATGCACCACCTGTCCACTGTGCTGGCGCTGTCTTCGACCTCGGTGGGCTGACAGTTGTCTTCCACTACGATCTCGACTTCCTCCTCGTCGGGGTTTCGCGGTTCGCGAAACCAAAGTGTATAAACACTTTGTCCCTGGAAACCCCGATTTCCCGATCTCCGATAATCCGCCACCCGTCCTCTCCTGACTCCTGTGTCGCCCACGCTATATTCCTTATCAGGAAATCGCGTATCGCGATTCTGCGATGCATGAAACTTTCGCTTCCAGGATCTCCGATATCCCGATGGCTTCAACTCCGATAGCGCTAGATGATTGCCACGCATCCTTCCAGCGGACGATCCCGATCTCGTCAGGATTTCGAGACTCCCAATGTCCCGTTCCTCTTGTCCTCAGGAACTTCGATTTCCCGATGAATGCTTATGTCGACGGTCGCTTGATCTCCGACACTTGTCCCACAGATAGACGGCTCTGATCTTGCCTGCGTTTCGAGACCTGTAGTCCCAATACCTGGTACCTCGGATCTCCGATACGGACGATCACGTGACACGTGTCCCTCTTCAGACGGATGGCTCAGATTAACTCTCGGGATTTCGAGACTTTCAAAGTCCCGGTTCTCATGACCTCGAGAACTCTGATTTCCCGATGGCCCATATTTCGATGCCCGTCGGGACTTCTCTCCTCTCTCTCACGGGGTTAGCTCCCGCGTGACTCTTGCAGATCCGACGGCTGTCTGCGATCTGATCCAAGATCTAACGGCTCAGATAAATCATCCTCGTGCGCTCCTCCTTCCTGAGGTTAAACTCCGCGCTACTCCTCCCGATCCAACGATTGACATGATTCCTTCATGAGATCCGACGGCTCCTGTTGCTCCTCCCTGAGCTTCACGTGCTTTCTTCTTCACTTGGAAGAATTCCAAATCTTCAAAGGCTCTGATCTTTACCTTCCCTCCTCTTGCGTGAACTCCTCAACCCTGAGTTTTTCTAATGCACGTGAAAGTGTTGTTCCTTCTGAGCTTGTATAAACACTCAGAACCCTTTTTGGGGGATTTTGTCTACTTTCCTCCTCCCATAGATGGAGAATACAAATACCTTCCTGGTCCCTTGCTCAAGCAATCTCCTGGATGAGCCTTCTGGGTAACCAATAGTCCAGTGAAGATCCCTCAGCGGATACTTCCTTCAACTATAGAACTCGAAAGAGTCCTCTTCCTCTATGTTGTCTGCACAATATCTCGATGCCCTCCTGGCAGAGTGTCTTCCTTCCACAGAACGTTCAGCAGTTTTGTTCTCCTGTGCACTTATGCACTTGCTCGATGCCCACCTGGCTGAGCTCTCGCAGAATCCTCAGTGATTCTGTCCTCCTTCAACTCTTTGCAGAGTTTCTTCCCTCAGCACCTCGTGCATACGCTCGATGCCCACTCGGCAGAGCTCCATAGAACCTACAGCAAGGTTTCTGTCTGCAACTGTGTCCTCTCCCACACAGCCTTGCCTCTTGAGGTGTTCAACAACCTCAAAGGTCTTTCTCTTCCTGAGTTGTTGATTTCAGTCTCCTTGTGCCTCAGCACGCCTTCGCCTGAACCCCGCAGTGTTCAGAAATGCATCTCTAATGCACAGCTCTCAGAACCCTCAGCGTTCTGTCACACCCTCCTGGTGTGAGGCCTCAAAGACTTCCCAAACCTGAATCAAACCAACTCCCTTCAAATGCATGATAACAGCATACAATTACAGCATAAAGGAAACACTCACAGACATACATATAAGACAGAATACCATGCAAGAAAAGCTGCTCTCTGTTCATATATTAATAATGGGAAAATGCCTGTATTTCTACAAGGTGTTTCTCGAGCTCTCCTCGGCTCTCTCCGTCTGCTTTCTAATCGCAGAACCTTAACCAACTATCCTCAAATGAGATCTGGAATCTACTTTTACATGAGGGGGCTCAATCGAGCGCTTCCCTCCAGGATTCTACCTACTCTCATTAATTTACATTCAATGGCTGTCTAGTCTGCTACCCAGAACTAGATCTCAGCCAGATATGCATTTAAAGCAAATCCTATCTACAGCCTGCATAAGCACGGCTTCCTATGGCTCACCAGCCTAAGCATAATAAATTACATTCATTTCAAATTTTGAATGAGGCTGCGCCTCCCTTCAGCATCCTTGAATGCATGCGCTGATGTGGCTGGCTGGCTGGACGCTGCATGGAGAGATGCTCCTGCATCATATAACATTATATAAATTACTATAAATCTTGGTATAATGTTATAATATTCTATAAATTACTAAATTTCATGTTGTTTTCGGTCGGACTCATGATACATAAGCATGACAATAAAAGCACACCCGCCAGTTCGAAATTGTTGGGTGCAAAATGTATATGAAGGAAGTGTTGGGTGCAAGATTTATCACTGGACTAGTGATACATAAGCATGACTATAAATGTGAACTAGCGAGTCCGCCAACCCACCACTTCGAAATTGTTGGGTGCAAAATATATATGATGGAAATGTTGGGTGCAAGATGTATATCACTGAACAGGTGCACATGAAAAATGAAAAATAAAAATAAATATGAATAATTAATTGAATAAAATTTAACAAAACATTATCACATATTAATAATGAATACCATATTTAATATTAATGTGCAAAATGTATAGGAGAGAAGTGTTGGGTGCAAGATGTATATCACGCAACAGGCTCGACATGAAAAATGAAAAACAAAAATAAATATGAAAAATTATTTGAATAAAATTTAACAAAACATTATCACATATTAATAATGAATATGATATTTAATATTAATATTATATAATAGATATCATTAATTTTATTTTATAGTTTATTTATTAATATAAAATATTATATACAAGTATATATCCATTTTAACTCTAGATTCAAGAAGGATCAATTTCTAGCTACAAACCTTTATTATCATAAACAAAATCAAAATTTCAAAATTTCAAAATTTCAAATTTACATTTAAAAACATTAAAAATAATATTGAATAAAATTTAAATAATTGTTTATACTATTCTTTAAGTAAAAAGTGTTATATCATTATATAAATTAACTACCGACGAGTCCACCAAATGTAAATTATATAAATTAACTACCAACTAGTCTGCCAAATGTGAACCTGTGAGTCCAAACATGATACATAAGCATGCTTATAAATGTGAACACTCTAGTCAACCAACCTGCTAGTCTAGAATTGTTGGGTGCAAAATATATATGATGGAAGTGTTGGGTGCAACATGTATATCACTGAACAAGCATTATATATGAATAATTATAGCATTATATAAATTACTATAAATCTTGGTACAATGTTATAATATTCTATAAATTACTAAATAATCTTGCGGTTAGTGATACATAAGCATGACTATAAATGTGAAACTGCGAGAATTGATGGGTGGAAAGTATATATGACGGAAGTGTTGAGTGCAATATGTATCTGACGGAACAAGCTGAACATGAAAAATGAAAAATAAAAATAAATATGAATAATTAATTGAATAAAATTAAAGAAACATTATCACATATTCATAATGAATGTGATATTTAATATTAATATTATAGGATAGATATCATTAATTTTACTTTATAATTTATTTATTAATATTAATATAAAATAGTATATACAAGTATATATCCATTTTAACTCTAGAGTCTATAAGGATCAATTTCTAAGTACAAATATTTATTATCATAAACAAAATCAAAATTTCAAAATTCAAAATTTACATTTAAAAACATTAAAAATAATATTAAATAAAATTTAAATAATTGTTTTTACAATTCTTTAAGTAAAAAGTGGTATAACATTATATAAATTACTATAAATCTTGGTACAATGTTATAATATTCTATAAATTACTAATGTTGTGGTCGGTGGGACTCCTGATACATAAGCACTAGTCTGGAATTGTTGGGTGCAAAATGTATATGATGAAATTGTTGGGTGCAACATGTATATCACTGAACAAGGGGACATGAAAAATGAAAAATAAAAATAAATATGAATAATTATAGCATTAATTACTATAAATCTTGGTACAATGTTATAATATTCTATAAATTATTAAATCTTATGTTGTTGTCAGTTGTGAGAATTGAAAAATGAAAAACAAAAACAAATATGAATAATTAATTGAATAAAATTTAACAAAATATTATCACATATTAATAACGAATACACTATTTAATATTAATATTATAGAATAGATATCATTAATTTTACTTTATAGTTTATTTATTAATATTAATATAAAGTAGTATATACAAGTATATATCCATTTTAACACTATAGTCAAGAAGAATCAATTTTTAGGTACAAACCTTTATTATCATAAACAAAATCGAAATTCCAAAATTCCAAATTTTCATTTAAAACATTAAAAATAATATTGAATAAAATTTAAATAATTATTTATACTATTCTTTAAATAAAAAGTGTTATAGAATTATATAAATTACTATAAATCTTGATACAATGTTATAATATTCTATAAATTATTAAATCTCAATCCGCGAGTCTTGAATTGTTAGGTGCAAAATATATATGACTAAAGTGTTGGGTGAAGTGTTGGATGCAACATGTATATTGAACAAACGAACATGAAAAATGAAAAATAAAAATAAATATGAATAATTAATTGAATAAAATTTAACAAAACATTATCACATATTAATAATTAATAAGATATTTAATATTAATATTATAGGATATATATCATTAATTTTACATTATAGTTTATTTATTAATATTAATATAAAATAGTATATACAAGTATATATCCATTTTAACTCTATATTCAAGAAGGATCAATTTCTCGCTACAAACCTTTATTATCATAAACAAAATCAAAACTCCAAATTTACATTTAAAAACATTAAAAATAATATTGAATAAAATTTAAATAATTGTTTATACTATTATTTAAATCAAAAGTGTTATATCATTATATAAATTAACTCCTGACTAGTCCGCCAAATGTGAACCCCGGAAATGAAAAATGAAAAATAAAAATAAATATGAATAATTATAGCATTATATAAATTACTATAAATCTTGGTACAATGTTATAATATTCTATAAATTACTAAATCTAATCATGCGGTCGCTCTGACTATTGATACATAAGCATGACTATAAATATGAAACTGCGAGAATTGTTGGGTGAAAAATATATATCACAGAAGTGTTGGGTGCAAGATGTATATCATAGAACAAGATGGACATGAAAAATAAAAAATAAAAATAAATATGAATAATTAATTGAATAAAATTAAAAAAACATTATCACATATTAATAATGAATATGATATTTAATATTAATATTATAGGATAGATATCATTAATTTTACAATATAGTTTATTTATTAATATTAATATAAAATAGTATATACAAGTGTATATCCATTTTAACTCTATAGTAAAGAAGTATCATTTTTT
>JASDQU010945787.1:0-13205 GCA_032191745.1 Picea mariana
TGTAGATGAGTTTTATCTTGCTGTAGGTAAATGAATTTTATAGTTCAGTTACATGCTTAATGTTTTTAAGACTTACTCATCATTGTGAATGGATTCTTGAATGAGAACTCAATGAGCAGTTAGACTTCAAGCATTAAGATAGTTTTGAATGCTTTTGAGTTATTTTATGCTTTCAGTGTTTTGATTTGATTTGATGTTAATGAACGAATGAAAGAAGAACAATGAATGAAGCTCTTGAATAAGAGTTTTGTTTTTCCCACATTTGATAGATCTTAAACTTTCTCTTGCATGCTTATTGTTTTCACTCTTCAGAAAACCAAGTGTTGATTACTGTTATGAGGACTATGAAGACGACTTCTGAATAGAAGCTTAGTGTCTCTTTCACAGTCAGCCTTAGAATAGGNCTGTTTTTACCATTTGAAAAACAAGTGCTGATCACTGTCATGAGAGCTATGAAGATGACTTCTGAATAGGAGATTAGCATCTCTTTCACATTCAGCCTTAGAATAAGTTTTTGGGTTATCTCCATAAAAGATAAAAAACTATCTCTAAAATCCATATACTTTGGACATGCCTCTAAGTCTTACAAACACCGGATTGACAATTAATTACACTCTAATTTACTAGGGTAGATTGGAGCTCAACACCCTTCTCAGATGTTACCTTGGTGATGACCACGCGATTGTGGGTGCGGTCACAAGCGATTTGAAGTCAAACCACTTTTGGGCCCGCAATTCTCCTCAAGCCTCCACGTGTCTCCCCGACGAAACCATGGTATGGATTGCGTCCTGCCCTCAAACTTTTAAAGTCCATGCTACTCGTGTCCCTGTAATGTGAGATGATCGTCGATCTAACGATCTTGACGGTGCTTCTAACGAACAAATGAGATCTGTTCTTTGGAATCAACGGTTCGAATCCCTTTGCGATTACGGACTCCGAGGTTTTGAAATCTCAAACCTCGCCTCCTTCTGTACTCCAATCTCCCTGAGCTGATGATATAAAGACACCTGTCCTCACGATCAATGGTTCAACTTATGCCTTGGGTGTTTGACCTTTCCACTCAGATCAACGGTCTTGCGACCCTCTTATCGATCAACGGTCGAGGTCTCCTCCGGGTACCAGATATTTAAAATCTCAAACTTAACCTTTTCTCTAATGGATTTTATTCAGAGCCTATAGTCCTCTAATGCGTGTCCTCCTCATATCAATGACTCTGATATCTGCAAGTCTCTGGGCTTTGGAGATCTCACACCTCAAACTTGGCTCCCCTCGAAACTCATAGAATCCCGCCACGTGTCCACTTGATCGGACAGTTGAGGATTTCTTCGGGTCTTTACCAGAATTCTCAAATCTTCGCCACGTCTCCTCCAGATCTAATGGCTCAAATTCACTTTGGGTCTTCGAGTCTTCGGGGTCTAGCGATCTCAGTTCTCAAACTGAAAAATCCCACGACAAATTTCTCGAAGCTCGTGATCTGCTGACAAGTATCGTCCGATAGATCGACAACTCTCGATTCTTTGGCTCTTCGGGCTTCAGGGTGTTTCAACACCTCACCTTTGCCTCTCCTCTAGATTTCATGACCCACCAACACGTACCCCTCTGGATCTAACGGTCTAGATTAGTTTCGACCCTCCAACACTCCGCGCTTTAGGAATCTCAGGTTTCAAACTTGATTCCGCCTGAGCTCGCAATATCCGACAGCTCAGATTCTCCTTGTCGATCCAACACCGAACGTTTACCTCAGATGATGTAACGAATCAGTCTTCTCCGGATGATCGAGTGACGGAGATTTAAATTTAGAAATCCGGAACTTTGGACTTTGGAAGTTTCAAGTCTCAAATCTTGGTGGGTTCTCCCGCCTGTGTAAACGAAGCATTAAATATCGTGTACCTTGTCTTGGATTAGATGACTGTCGATCTGCTTCATGGTGACCCAACGATAACTGTCGCTCCTCTCTCTTGAGATTTCAATCTTTTCTAACTTAGAAAATCTTCTAAGTCTTTAAAGGATTCAACCCTTGCACTTTCTGCGGTTCCGACTCTTGGATCTTGACTATTCCTCAAAAAAGTGTTATCCCTCTTGAACTTTCAATCTTGTGAAGACTTTGACCTCCCACGCACTCCTTGTTCTCCAGGGATTTCAATAACTCAAAATCCGAAGGATTTCTCAAAGAGAATTTCCTCTCTCCCTCCTGGTGTTTTGTTCCTCTGATTCTTCGACTCTTTGCACAATATCTTCAACACTTAGTCGAATCTTGGGTCTGTGCACACCTTGCACCAGATATTTACGTAAGGTTTTGAATTCTTGCGGACGAATGGGCATGCCTTGCACCAGTCTCTTTGCACTCCTTGCAAAGGTATAAGTTTGTGTTATCTCTTCTAATCTTCGGAACCGAAACAGATTCCGTCAAGCACTCTTTACGTTTTGTGTGCACACCTTGCACTACTTCAACATAAGAGAAAAAATTAAAACTTATGCTAACCTTCACAGTTCCATCTACTCATAATGAGATTCATTCATTCATTCATGAAAACACAAATAACAAGGAATTACAAACAATGTTCACACCATGCATTGGATCAATCTTCCTTTGTTATATTCAAAGTGAAAATGGCTACAACCGAAACAAAAAACAACAACTAAAAACTGAATCTCATACTAACTTACAGCTAGTCTCATTTGGGCGTACAAAACCTCTACTTATCTTAGAGGGCTCTTAGGGTTCCCCCTATCTACTTGTCTACTCTATAAATTAACCTAACGACTATCTAGGCCAGTCGCATTCCAGATCCGGAGTGGAAACTCCCACTTCGCTCACAATAATTCAAGTGTGTCTCCAAGGATTTTTCTGGCGTTTAATTCAAGCATGCCTCAAAAGATTATTTCAGGTACTGAGTTTAGGCATTCTTCCAAAATATCCGGTGTGACTTCCAGGATTGATATTCCAAAAATATTCCCAGATGTTGACTGGTCCTGCTCCGCGTGTTTGCCAACGATGCTCCTGCATCATACTCCCCTTGACAAAAAATCATCGACTCCTATCCATGAGCTTATGCACTGACCTTCCATGCTTTTGGATAGCAACTTATTTTTCCCAAATAACATCTTCTATTGGGTGTCCCTTCCACTTGACAAGATATTCAAAATAGGTATTCCTTCTGGTCTTCTTTCCAATCCTCTGATCAACAATCTTCTCCATCTGTGGTTTTTCTGCTATAGGCATTTGTTTCTCCCACTAAATCTTATATTGATCTCCTGACCCCTCTGTGTCATATTTTCTATAAGGATACATGTATGACACATTGAATATGGGTGATATACCCACATCATCTGGCAGCTCAATCTCATAGGCGTTTGCATCAAACTTCCTCAATATCTTACATGGCCCTATCTTCTTCATCTTTAACTTGTTATATGTTCCCCTAGGGAACCTTTCTTTTCTGAGGTGTGCCAGAACCTGATCTCCTACTTGAAATTGAAGTTCGTTGTGATGTTGATCATATCTGTGCTTATACTCCTGGTTAGAATTCAACAACTGTCCTCTGATCTGGCTATGGAGCCTCTACATTTCTGCAGCAAAATCTTCTACTTCAATGCTCTTGCTCTTGCTCTCGCTTTGTTTCAAGTCTCTCAACTCATATACTCCCCTGGACTGCATTCCATACAACATTTGGAATGGGCTCTTTCCAGTGCTCCTATTTGGTGAGTCATTGTATGCAAATTCTACCTATGGCAGAATCTGATCCCATTGATTATGGTGCTAAGTGACCAGACTCAATAAAATTCCAAAACTTTTGTTTACCACCTCAGTCTGCCCATCTGTCTTGGGGTGATAAGCTAACCTAAAGGAAAAATCTGTCCCCAACTTCTTCCACAATGTTCTCCAAAAGTGACCAACAAATTTTGTGCCTCTGTTCAAGACAATGCTTCTCGGTAGGCTGTGAAGTCTTACAACTTCCTTGAAAAACAGATTTGCAACATGTGTTGCATCACTGGTCTTCTAGCATGGGATAAAATGTGCCATCTTTGAAAATCTATCCACCACCACAAATATGGAATCAAATCCTCTTTGTGTTCTTGGCAGTCCCAACACAAAATCCATGCTTATTGCATCTCAAGGCCACTCTGATATTGGAAATGGTTGATACAATCTAGTGTTATGTCTCTTCCCGTTTGCATGTTGGCAGATTCTACATCCCTTCACAAAATTTATCACTTATGTTCTCATAACTGGCCAATAATATGAACTTCTCAACTGTGCAAATGTTTTATCATGCCTGAAATGTCCAGCCAATCCTCCAGTATGATTTTCTTTCAAAATTTTATCCCTCGTTGAGCATTTTGGTATGTACAACCGACTTCCCTTGAACAACAATCCCTCTTGAATCATGTACTCTATCCACTGGATTTTGTCTCTCAGCATGGGGTTTGTACATGCTTCATATGATTCTTTGAAATCCGTATCATCACAATACATGCTTCATATGCTTCTTTGAAATTCAACCAAGCATTGTTTGGTGACCATTACCTGGTGTCCTTTCTGCAACCATGAGACTTTGTATGGCTTCAGGTGTGCAGTTGTCTCCAGCTCCAACTTCTCCACCATCTCTGTGTATACTAAGTTATCAGTGCTCCCACTATCGAGTATCACCTTGCATACTCTGTCTTTAGTCTTGCAAGTTGTTCTAAAGAGATTTTTCCTCTGCATTGGCCTTTCAACTTATGCCTCTGGTTTTAAGATAACCTTCCTCAACATCAGGGATCTTTCATCCTTTGCTCCTTCTATGTCAACATTCCCTCTCTATGCTTTTGAAAAGTGAGCTTCATCTCCTCATTATTATTTTTTTATCGGGACAGTCCCAAGACATGTGCCCTGTCTTTCTAGAGGCATACCATCTTACTTCTCCTCCTCCTCTTCTTCCTCTTCCTCTCGAAGAACTTCTTCCACCACCCTGTCTTCCTTGAGAACTTCCTCCTCTTTCTCAGTGACTGTATGGTTTCTCAGCCTCGTCCTTAGGCTTATGTGCTCTGTCATGGGTAACTCACTTACTTTTGTTTGGGGTTGGGCTTTTACCTCTCCCTCGTTGGATTTGTTTTCTTGCCAACTTCTCCTCTGCTTTCTGTGCAAACTTATAAGCATCCTCCACTGTCCTTACTGACATCATGTTGAGCTCATCCTGGATTTCATATCTCGGACCATTTATATATCTAGCAACTTTTTCTTCATCTCTCTCCCTTTGTCCAGTTCTGATGTTTAGCTTATAGAACTCCTCTGTGTACTCCTTAACTACCATCCCCTTCTGTCTCAGGTTCTGCATCTTCCTGAATAGATTGATTTGATAATCTTTGGGCATGATCTTAGCCTTCAGCTTGGCTACCATTCTGTCCCAATTATTTATCTTCTATTTTCCCTTGCTTCTCCTCTCAGCCTACATTTCATCCCACCACAACGCTGCATGTCCTTTTAGGTTGGTAACATCATGTTTCACCTTTTTCTCTTCATCAACCTCTTCATAGTTGAAGTGTTTATCCATGGATATTATCCAATCCAGTAGCTCTTCCACATCTAAATTGCCTTCATACATTGGGACCTCTATCTTGGATCTGCCTCCCAATCTGGCTACTGCTCTCAGCAAGAATTCTTCAGAAACATCCTCTCCTACAACTTCGTCAATGACATTCTTACCCATGGCTTCTTTGCTCTCTCCATCGTTGATGTCTCCAGTGTCAGGTGCTTGTCTCTGCGCTGCCTCCATCACTTCTAATCTTGCACAAAGTTCTCACATCTCCCTTTCTACAGCTCAATTGGATAAAGGTGGTTCCGCTCATCTCCTCGGTGACATTGTGTTGACTGTCTGTCACACACAGAGTACAACTCCAAGTTCTTTTTGTCTCTTCTCCTTTGCCTGCAATCTGTAAGAAAAACTTCTCGCTCTGATACCACTTGGTGCAGACTCCCTTCCCTCCTAAGGGCTATGTGACCTCCCAGTCAGGTCTTTGATTTGGGAGTCAGGTGACTCTCTGAAACCTGATTGGTCTCATCTTGTGTCAACTACAGGTCCTCACGACTCCCAGTGCAGGCTCTACGACACCCACAACCTTCTCTTCCGCGCTCTACGAAAATATCAGAGTTGGCATTAGCGCCCTCTCTCTTGGCCCCTTCTCAGATATGACCTTGGTGATGACCACACGATTATGGGCGCGGTCACAAGCGATTTGAAGTCAAACCACTTTCGGGCCCGCAATTCTCCTTGAGCCTCCATGTGTCTCCTCGACGAAACCATGGTATGGATTGCGGCCTACCCTCGAACTTTTAAAGTTTGTGTTACTCGTGTCCCTGCAATGCGAGATGACCGTCGATCTAACGATCTTGACAGTGCTTCCAACGGACGAATGAGATCTATTCTCTGGAATCAACGGTTCAAATCCCTTCGCGAATCTAGAGTCCGAGGTTTTGAAATCTCAAACCTCACCTCCTTCCGTACTCTAGTGTCCCGGAGTTGACGATATACATACACCTATCCTCATGATCAATGGTTCAACTTCTGCCTTGGGTGTTTGACCTTTCCACTCATATCAATGGTCCTGAGACCTTCTCCTCGATCAATAGTCGAGGTCTCCTCCGGGTCTCCAGACTCTAGATATTTCAAATCTCAAACTTCACCCTTTCTCCAATGGATTTTATCTGGAGGCTATAGTCCTCTAACGCGTGTCCTCCTCAGATCAATGAGTGTGATCTCTTAGGGTCTCTAGGCTTCAGAGATCTCACACCTCAAACTTGTCTCCCCTCGAAACTCACAGAATCCTACCACGTGTCCACTTGATCAAACGGTCGAGGATTGTTTTGGTTCTTTACCCAGAATTGTTAGATCTCGCCACGCCTCCTTCAAATCCAATGGCTCAGATTCACTTCGGGTCTTTGGGTCTTTGGGGTCCGGTGATATTAGTTCTCAAACTGAAAAATCCCACGACAACTTTCCTAGAGATCATGATCTGCTGACAAGTGTCCTCCGACAGATCAACAACTCTTGGCTCTTTGGTTCTTCAGGCTTCAAGTATTTCAACACCTCGCCTTCGCCTCTCCTCTAGATTTCATGACCTGCTGACACGTACCCCTCTGGATCTAATGATTTAGATTAGTTTCGACCCTCTAACACTCCACGCTTTGGGAATCTCAGGTTTCAAACTTGATTCTGCCTGAGCTCGTGATATCCGATGGCTCAGATTCTCCTTGGTGATCCAATGCTAGATGTTCACCTCAGATGATCCAACAACTTAGTCTGCTTCGGATGATTGAACGACAGATATTTCACTTCGAAAATTTGGAACTTCGGACTTCGGAAGTTTCAAGTCTCAAATCTTGGTGGGTTCTCCCGCCTGTGTAAAAAAAGCGTTAAAGCTCGCATACCTTGTCTTGGATTAGACGGTTGTCGATCTTCTTCATGTTGATCCAACGATCATTGTTTCTCCTCTCTCCTGTGCTTTCTATATTTTCTTACTTAGAAAATATTCTAAGTCTTTAAAGTATTCAACCCTTGCGCTTCCTGCAGTTCTGACTCTTGTAACTCGACTACTCCTCAGAAACGTGTTATCCCTCCTGAACTTCTGATCTTGTGGAGACTTCGACTTCTCATGCACTCCTTGTGCTCTAGGGATTTCGATAACTCTGAATCCAAAGGATTTCACGAAGAGAATTTCCTCTTTCCCTCCTGACATTCTCTTCCTCTGATTCTTTGACTCTTTGCATGGTCTTTTTGACTCTTAGTCGAATCTCGGGTCTGTGCACACCTTGCACCGGATCTTTATGCAAGGTTTTGAATTCTCGTGGATGACTGGGAACACCTTGCACTAGTCTCTTTGCACTCCTTGCAAAGGGAGAATTTCATGTTGTCTCTTCTGAGCTTCGAAACCGAAATAGATTCCGTCAACGCACTCTTTGCGTTCTGTGTGCACACCTTGCACTACGTCAACAAAAGAAAAACAATTGAAACTTATGCTAACCTTCACAGTTCCATCTACTCATAACGAGATTCATTCATTCATTCATGAAAACACAAATAACAGGTAATTACAAACAATGTTCACACCATGCATTGGATCAATTTTCCTCAGTTATATTCAAAGTGAAAATGGATACAACTGAAATAAAAAACAAAAACTGAAAACTGAATCTCCTACTAACTTGCAGCTAGCCTCATTTGGGCGTACAAACCCTCTATTTATCTCAGAGGGCTCTTAGGGTTCCCCTTGCCTACTTGTCTTCTCTATAACTTAACCTAATGACTATCTAGACCAGTCACATTCCAGAGTCAGAGTGGAAACTCCCACTTTGCTTGAAATCGTTCAAGCGTGTCTCCAAGGATTTTTTCGGTGTTGAGTTCAAGTGTGCCTCAAAATATTGTTTCTGGCGCTGAGTTCAAGTGTGCTTCCAAAATATCTGATGCGACTGTCGGTGTTGAGATTTCGAAAAGATTCCCAAACACTCAGTGGTCCTGCTCCGCATGATTTCCAATGATGCTCCTGCATCACATCTTCCACTGCTCCCTCCTGTGGTTGTTCTGACATGGTTGTCTATGATTCTTATGATGCGTTTGTTTCTTCCTGGTTTGGAGTCATCCCATTAACTCTCGGGCTTCTTCAGGGTTTTCTAGGTGCCCTAGGTTGCATGCATTTTCATTCTGTCGGTCCTACCCCTCTTCTGGCATATCAATGTCCATGCCCGCAAGTGTTGTCTGTTGGGTTTCTTCCTCAATGGGTGTTGAGCTTCCTAGTGTTTTATCCAGCGATGGGATTTCATCCACATTGACAATTTCTGGCGGTTGATATGGTTTTTGTTCCCATCTCTGTGGTTACAATTGTGTTCTAGTCCTACCGTAGGGTTGTCTGGTAGTCTATCTCTATTCTCTTTGTTTAGGTGGTGCCATGGTGGTAAGACTTGTCATTCTACAAGCTCAGTAGCCTCTTCAACCTTTGCAAACTTCACCCTTTGTTGAGTATTCTCTATCACTCTGTGTCGTTTCCAATTTCACAATAACCTTTCCTCTCCCACGTCCCTAGTTTGTATGAGCATCATGTGAAGCTTGTTGAGGAAATTACCGCGATTATTCCTTAATTGAAACGTCGGTTCCTTCGTACTTGCCATTGATTTCCCTCGCTGTCTCGACTTGGTGCGATTAATGTGGCGTCCCGTCAATCATTTCCGGAATTCAATTCCACTAGCCTTCGTCACTTGGCGCTTCTTTTTCTATAGCCACCTTACCCGCTTGTTTTCGCTTTGAACTGACCATTGGCCTTGTCTCCCTCAGTCTCTTATTGCCGAGAGTGCATGCTCCTTCCCCTTTTGGCATGCTATGCCTTTGTTGTTCCCTTTTGATATCATGTACTATATCTTTTTTTTTTGTTTTTTGTTTTACTGCACAGTGACTTTCAAGTTGTGGGTGGTCGACTGTCCTTGTACAACTTCAGTTAACTCCCATTGATCATCCTTCTAAGTTATTTGTCTCCTAATTCCTTCAATTGTATAGCTCACCCCTCTGTGATAGTTTTTGATGCAGGAGCATCACAAGCAAGTGCAAGTGGAGGACAGTTGGATATGCACCAACACACATTTTGAAGATGTTTTGAATTTGAAAAGATGAAACATTAATGTAATAGCTGAAAGGATGTAATTGCTCTTAAATGTTTTGGGGATTGTAACGCACATATTGAGTGTTTTCTCTCATCTACTGGTTGTAGGCATTTAATGTAATGAATTTAAAGTAGATGTAGTCTTTAATTCGATAAGATAGCTTAGAGTTATAGGAGGGAAAACTCAAGAAATCTCCCTCGTATGTAATATATTATATTATTATTCTCATTGTAAGAGTAGAAGCTGTAGAGCAAGAAAATATAGGAGAGCAGAGAAGAACATAGATTGTAGAAGTTGTATAAGCAAATAGTTGTTGCTATTGAATCCATGTACAAAAGCACTTGAATTAATATAAGAATTCTTTGATCCAATTTCATGGTGTATCATGGTTATTGTTTACATCTATTGAATTGTATGTTTACAGTTTTGTTGAATACTCTGTTCTGCATTTGTTTCAATGTTTTGTGTGTATAGGTGATTTCACGTTGAATGTATGAAGTTCGTGAGAGGGAGAGTGTAATTTTCAATTGTTTCTCTTCCTGAGGATTCCTGCAAGGAGTGCAGTGAAGGTCCGCAAGGAGTGTGTTGACAAGATTCTGAGTTTTATCTCAGAAAGATCAAGAGATATATAGTTGTTCTTATACCAACAGAAGTGCAAGTATATCACATAGTCGTGGAAGGTGTGCACAGGCCAGGTTGAAGTCTTAAACTTTTCCAAACTAGGTAAGCGGTTGAAGAAATTTTGTCACAAGGAGTGAACAGAGTTGTAAGACATCAGATAATCAAAGATTATCGTGAAGGTCGCAAGGAGTGCGCACAAGAATTCCATAGAATCCTTGAGTTGTATCAAGAACCAATATTAGGAGAGATAGAGACTTCAAAGAGTTTGAAGGAAGGACGAGGTTTGGAGTCACCTTGTGAAATCAATCTCAGAAGGGTTGACATCGAGTTATTTGGCCAGGAAGTATTGAGAACCTTAACGGACGGTGGAAACTCTCGAAGGGAGAAGCACTGATACTTGTGGAATGTTAGATCCAGTGGAGTTGCAGGGAGGATAAAGGAGAGAGTCTTTCAACACTCACAAGCTCAGGAGGGATAACAACCGTTAGATCCATAGGAGTGTGAGCTGTTGATTTTGGGTGCTTCAAAATTTTGGCATTTCGGGAGTCGGAAGTGTGGAGGAAACAACTAATCAGAATTCGTGATACGCGAAATATCGACGCAATTTGGACCATCAGATCATGGAGAAATTAGGACCGTCAACTTGTAGGAGAGGAAGTCGCGAGTTCGAGCTTCGGGGAAAGGAGGAGAGTTGCATCACGAACTCGTAATTCGCAAAATCCCGACGCGCTTGGAGGTGTAGCCCCAGGACTTGAGTGGAGTGCATATGATAGACGCATAAGGGAGGAGCTAGTGGACCGTTAACCCTTTTTGGGTTTTTAGAAATCATAGGAGTCAGGCTGCCTCACAATGAAAGTCCTGATATCATGAAACGAGACGCACCTTTGGGGTTAAGGTTGTGGCCACTTCGGTGGTCACGTGGAGTGGAGGTTCTCACCTAGTGTTTGTTTGCATAGGCGTAACTTCTAGAAGGACCTGTGGTTATATGTGTTGAAGATTCCAGCTAGGAATCAAAGAGCCATTTTGGCTCAAAGGAATCTGAAGATCCATAGGCCGAGAGGTCAAGCGGACCTTGCTGAGGTGGGGGTCTGGGACAGGTGGTATCAAAGCTAACAACTTTTCTTTTCTATGGAGGGAAGACAGAGGACAATTTTGATTTGGATTCTTCATGGACGGATTGAAACAATTCTGCCAAGAAGACGTCAAGAGAGACCCATGCCCAATCCAGCTGTGGAAAGGGAGATGAGAGAACTTCGTGCTCGATTGGATGCTATGGAGACATCACAGAGACGAATACCTGATACTGGAGATAGCAGTGAGTCCAAAAGTGAAACGAAGAAGAAGTTGTAGTCAAAGATGCAACAGAAGAACATCTATTCAAGGTTGTTGCAAGAATCAGTGCCAGAGCAGAAATGGACATCCCGATGTACGAAGTAAAATTAGATGTTGAGGAGTTGCTAGATTGGTTTAGAGCTCTGGATAAATATTTTGATTATGAAGATATCGAAGAGGACAGGAAAGTAAAGCACGATGTCACTAGACTGAAAGGGCATGCAACACTGTGGTGGGATGAACTACAGGTTGATAGGTGTTGCAAAGGAAAACAAAGAATTAAAAGATGGGATAAAATGGTAGCAAAGATGAAAGAAAAATTCATACCCAGAGATTACCAAATCAATCTGTTCCGAAGAATGCAGAATTTGAGACAGAAATGGATGACAGTGAAGGAATACACTGAGGAGTTTTACAGGATAAAAATTAGAGTTGGTCACCGTGAGAGTGATGATGAAAAGGTCGCCAGGTATATGAATGGTTTGAGATATGACATTCAGGATGAGATGAGCATGGTGAAAATTAGGAATGTAGAAGATTCTTCTGAGATTGGTTTGAATGCAAAAGATAAATTGTCTCGAAAGAAAGGTCAAAGGGGCAGAGGTAGAAGTCAGAGTAGAGGCAAAGAAGTTTCCCAAGACAGAGTACAGAAGCCCAAGGATGAAGAGAAGAAACCTCATAACCACCCAGAAAGGGGAGGAAGTTTGCAAGGAAGACAATATGTTGATAGGAACACTTTTCCTCAAGAAAGAGGAAGAGGAAGAGGCAGAGGAGGTAAAATAAAGTGTTTTGTCTGTGGAAAGATCGAACACAAATCTTGGGAATGTCCCGATAGAAAAAGAGATGGAGGAGGAGAAGCTCACATTTTAGAAGCGCAAAGGCGAAATGTTGAGACAAAAGATGTAGAAGGTGGGAGATCCTTAATGATGAGGAAAAATCTCTTGAATCCAGAGAAGGAGGTGGAGAATCCAGTCCAGAGGAACAATTTGTTTAGAACTGCTTGCAAGGCCAAGGATAGGGCATGCAAGGTAATAGTTGATAGTGGAAGCATGGATAATCTAGTATCCATAGAGATGGTGGAGAAGATGGAATTGGAGATAGTTGCACATATGAGCCCATATAAAGTTTCATGGTTGCAAAAAGGACATCAGGTAACAGTCACTAAACAATGTTTAGTTGAGTTTAAGATAGTGGGTTATAGAGATGAGATCTTATGTGATTTTATTCCCATGGATGTTTGTCATCTTTTGTTGGGGAGACAATGGAAATATGACATGAATGTTGTCCATGATGGAATAAAAAAACACCTATACCTTGAAAAAGAATGGTAGGATGCATATGTTGATGCCAATTGAAGACAAGAAGGTGAAAGTAGAAGCAAGCAATACTATACTTCTCATGAGTGGGAAGGAACTTCTTAGAGAAGTCAAGAAAGATGAAAAAGTGCAGTTTGATGTGGTAAGAAAACCTAGAGTCATCTTGACTAGTACTTCGATAGATGATCTACCAGAGGAAATTCAGGAATTGCTAGAGAATTTCACTGATATAGTGGTGGACAATTTACCTTGTTCGTTTCCGCCCATTAGAAGTATAAGCCATCACATTAACCTTATACTAGGAGCGA
>JASDQU010945787.1:13476-26025 GCA_032191745.1 Picea mariana
TCCTTTACCCATGATGGATGACTTGATGGATTGCTTGAGTGGGGCAATTTTTTTTTTCAAAAATTGATTTGAAGAGAGGATCTCATCAGATTAGGATGAGGGAAGGTGATGAATGGAAAAAAACACTCAAGACGAAGGAGGGGTTGTATGAATGGCTTGTCATACCATTTGGATTGGTGAATGCGCCAAGTACTTTTATGAGATTAATGAACAAAGTCTTGAAGGATTTCATTGGAAAATTTGTAATTGTGTATCTTGATGATATATTGATCTTCAGTAAGACCGAGGAAGAGCATTTGAGACATTTAACTCTAGTAATGAGGAGGTTGTAGCAAGAGAAGTTGCTGATAAATTTGAAGAAGTCGTCTTTCATGAAAACATAACTCATTTATTTGGGTTTTGTGATCTCTTCAAATGAGTTGAAGATGGATCTAGAGAAAGTAAAATCAATCAAAGAATGGTCGTTGCCAAGGAATATCTTTGAAGTCAGAAGAGTCCATGGACTAGCCAATTTTTATAGGAATTTTAGTGGGATTTGTGCACCAATGATGGACACAGTCAAGAAAAGACATAAATATTTTCATTGGACAGACGAAGCAGAAGGAGTTTCAAGTTGTTAAAAGAGAAGATAATTGGACATCCAGTTCTGGTTCTATCAGATTTCATTAAAACATTTCAAGTCATATGTGACATAAGTGGATTCGTGATTGGAGCAGCCTTATGTCAAGACAATAGACCAGTTGCATACTTCAGTCAGAAGCTGAATGAGACCAAGATGAAATATTCCACATATGATAAAGATTTTTATGCAGTCATACAAGCATTGAAGAAGTGGAGGCACTACTTGGTTCCGAAAGAGTTTGTTTTGCATAGTGACAACCATGCCTTACAGTTTATAACCAAACATGAAAAACTGAACCAGAAACATGAAAAATGGGTTGAATTTATCCAGAACTTCACTTTTGTTATAAAGCACATTTCTGGAATTGCTAACAAGGTTGTTGATGCATTGAGTAGGAAATGTTTGATTCGATAGGAGTTTCATGTGAAGACCCTAGGTTTTGATAGCCTTAAGGACATGTATAGAGATGATTTAGATTTCAAGGAAACTTATGAAACATGTGAGAATCCTGTTCTGAGAGATAGGAGCCAATGGATTGAATACTTGATTCAGGACAGACTGTTATTTAAAGGAAATTAGTTGTGTATCCCGAAGTTTTTTATGAGAGAAAGCCTTTTGAAGGAAAATCATAGTGGGGGATTGGCTGGAAATTTCGGCCATGAAAAAAAATTTGTGCAACTGAAAATTTTTATATTGTTGGCCAGGGATGAGGACATATGTCAAGAAATTTGTCAACATATGTAGAATTTTCCAGCATGCAAAGGGGAAAAGACATAATAAAGGATTGTATCAACCACTACCAATACCAGAGAGGTCGTGGGACACAATAAGCATGGATTTTGTGTTGGGACTGCCGAGGAAACAGAGAAGTTGTGATTCCATATTCGTGGTAGTTGACAGATTCTAAAAAATGGCACATTTTATTCCATGTCAGAAAACCAGTGATGTAACACACATTGCAAATCTGTTTTCAAAGAAGTTGTTCGACTTCATGGTTTACCCAAGAGTATTGTTTCGGACAGGGATACCAAATTTGTTGATCATTTCTGGAGGACACTATGGAAGAAGTTTGGGACATATTTATCTTTTAGCTCATCATATCATCCTCATAGAGATGGACAGACCGAGGTAGTAAATCAAAGTTTGGGGGAATTATTCAGGAGTTTAGTAGCTGAACATCATAGTCAGTGGGATCATATTCTACCACAAGCGGAATTTGCATATAATGACTCACCTAACAGAAGCACAAGACAAAACCCATTCCAGATAATGTACAGAATGTAGCCAAGAGGAGTATCTGAGTTGAGAGACTTAGAGCAGAGCGAGTTCAGAAGTGTTGGAGCGAAATATTTTGCAGCAGAGATGTAGGAGCTCCACAATAAGATTAAAGAGAGGTTGCAGAATTCCAACCAGGAATACAAGCGTAGAGCAGATCAGCATAGGAGATATCTTCAATTTGAAGTGGGAGATTTAATTTTATCACATCTAAGAAAAGAAATATTTCCAAGAGGAACGTATAATAAGTTGAAGATAAAAACGATAGGGCCGTGTAAGATTTTATGGAAATTTGAGGCAAATGCTTATGAGATAGAATTGCCAGATGATGTGGAAATATCACCCATATTCAACGTAGCAGATCTATATCCTTATAGAGCAGATGAAGCAGGAGGAGAAGAGAATCAAGATAAAATTTAGTGGGTCAAACAAATGCATGTAGCTGAAAAGCCACAGATGGAAAAGATCTTTGACTAGAGAGTTGGAAAGAAGAATTGGAGGAAGACACATCTTGAATATTTGGTCAAATGGAAATGACACCCGATTGAAGATGCCAGTTGGGAAAGTGAAGAAAATATCCAGAAACATGGACAAATGGTGTAGGAGCTCATGAATAGGAGTCCATGAATTTTTCAGCCAGAGGAGTATGATGAAGGAGCATCGCAACCAAGCACAAGTGGAGGATAGATAGATATCCACCAACGTGCATTTTGAAGACATTTTGAATTTGAAAAGATGAAACATTAATGTAATAGTTGAAAGGATGTAATTTCTCTTAAATGTTTTGGGGATTGTAACACAGACCTTGAGCATTTACATTCATTACATTAAATGCCGGTTGTAGGCATTTAATGTAATGAATGTAAAGTAGATGTAGTCTTTAATTAGATAAGATAGCTTAGAGTTGTAGGAGGGAAAACTCAAGAAAGCTCCCTCGTATGTAATATATTGTATTTTTATTCTCATTCTAAGAGTAGAAGCTGTAGAGCAAGAGAATATAAGAGAATAGAGAAGAACATAGATTGTAGAAGTTGTATAAGCAGATAGTTGTTGCTATTGAATCCATGTACAGAAGCACTTGAATTAATATAAGAATGCTTTGATCCAATTTCATGGTGTATCATGGTTACTGTTTACATCTATTGAATGGTATGTTTACAGTTTTTTTGAATACTGTGTTATGCATTTGTTTCAATGTTGTGTGTGTATCAGTGATTTCATGTTGAATGCATGAAGTCTATGAGAGGGAGAGTGTAATTTTCAATTGTTTCTCTTCCTGAGAATTCCTGCAAGGAGTGCAATGAAGGTCCGTAAGGAGTGTGTTGACAAGATTCTGAGTTTTATCTCAGAAATCTCAGGAGAGATACCGTTGTTCTTATACCAACAAAAGTGAAAGTATAGCACAAAGCTGTGCAAGGTGTGCGCAGGCCAGGTTGAAGTCTTAAAACTTTCTAACCCAGGTAAGCGATTGAAGAACTTATGTCGCAAGTAGTGCACAGAGGTGGAAGACATCAGATAATCATAGATTATCATGAAGGCTGCAAGGAGTGTGCATAAGAATTTCATAGAATCCTTGAGTTGCAACAAGAACCAAGCTCAGGAGAGATAGAGACTTCGAAGAGTTCGAAGGAAGGATGAGGTTTGGAGTCACCTCATGAAATCAATCTCAGAAGGGTTGATGCCGAGTTATTTGGCCAGGAAGTATTGAGAACCTAAACGGATGGTGGAAACTCTTGGAGGGAGAAGCGTCGATAGCCGTGGAACGTTAGATCCAGTGGAGTTGTAGGGAGAATAAAGGAGAGAGTATTTCAACACTCGCAAGCTCGGGAGGGATAAAAACTGTTAGATCCAAAGGAGCGTGAGCCGATGATTTTGGGCCCTCCAAAATTTTGGCATTTCGGGAGTCGAAAGTGTGGAGGAACCAACTAACCAGAATTCGTGATACGCGAAATCCCGACGCGATCTAGACCGTCAGATTGTGGAGAAATCAAGACCGTCGACTTGTAAGAGAGGAAGTCGCGAGTTTGGGCTTCGTGGAAAGGAGGAGATTTGCATCACGAACTTATAAGTCATGAAATCTCGACGCGCTTGGAGGTGTAGCCTCGAGACTTGAGTGGAGGTCATATGATAGATGCATAAGGGAGGAGCTAGTGGACCGTTAGCCCTTTTCAGGATTTTAGAAATCATAGGAGTCGGGATGCCTCACAACTGAAATCCTGATATCGTGAAATGCGACAGACCTTTGGGGTTAAGGTTGTGGCCACGCCAGTGGTCACGTGGAGTGGAGGTTCTCGCCTAGTGTTTGTTCGCACACACGTAACTTCTAGAAGGACCTGTGGTTATATGTGTTGAAGATTCTAGTTGGGAATCAAAGAGTTGTTTTGGCTCAAAGAAATCTGAAGATCCATAGGCCGGGAGGTCAAGTCAACCCTACTGAGGTGGGGGTCTGCATCAGTTTTTACTTCATATGGTCCTAATCGGTGCATTCTGAGTTTTACCATATGTTGAATGGATTTACTATCATACATCAACACTAAGTCTCCTTCCTTGAAATTTTTACTCTTCATATGTCTGTCATGGAAAGCTTTGTCCCTTGATTTCTGAACTTGTTGGTGGAACCCTGCTAGGATCCTATCTTCCTCCATGATCATTAGTTGATTCAGCCTATCCTGTACTGCGCCTTGTTCCATCATGTTTGTAATTGATGCTACGCGCAAACTGGGTACCATAAATTCTAATGGCACCACTGCTTCTTGTCCATATACCAATCTGAATGGCGTGTGTCCTGTCAACTTCTTGCATGTGTTCATGTATGCCCACAATATTGCTGGTATTTTGAGGTCTCAATCATCCCTATTGACATTATAAATCTTCGTCAATGAATTTTCAAGGATTTTGTTAAAGGATTCTACTGTTCCATTCGCTTGTGGATGATATGGTGTAATGTTTTGATGATGGACTTCAAATTCTTCAGTCATAGCCTTAATAGTGTTGTTAATAAAGTGAGTGCCTTGGTCACTCATCAAAATCCTTGGGCAACCAAATCTAGTGATCACGTGTTCAAATAGAAGGTGTGTTGTTGTTTCTGTGCTGTAAGCTTTGACTAGTACTGCTTCTTCCCATCTTGTTAGGTATTCTGTCACGATGATAATGTACCTTGCTCATGTTCTCTTGGTTGGTGGGTTAATTGGTCCCAAAAAATCTTTTTCCCACTTGTTGAATACCTGCAATGTTACCTGTGGTCGCAGGAGCATCTCGTCCCTTTTAATTGGCTTACCAACTCTCTGACATACATCTTATATCTGGCAGTATTCTTTCAAGTCTCTATGAATGGTTGACCACCATAGTCCTGCGGGCAATACCTTTTGCGCAGTAGATTTTCCTACACAATGTCCTTCTGCTATTCCTTAATGGGCTTCTACTTAAATCCTTGGTCTTTCATGTTCTAGCACATATCTTCTCAAGATGCTATCTGTGCCCATTTTGTATAACTTTCCTGCAATCAGCTGATAATCTGCAACCCAAACTACTAGGTTCTTCTTCTGCGCAGTGTTGTATTCTTGTGGCGTGGTCCTTGTACTCAAGTATTGGATGATGTCTATGAAGTATTCATCGATGATATGGACTAAAAATAATTGTGCGTCTGGAAAGTTGTCCTCTAAATTTGTAGGTTCCTCTCCATTCGTGACCCTTGGTAGGTGATCAGGTCCTGCATTCAATCTCCCTAGCTTGACTATTACTTCAAAATCAAATTCTTGAAATAGTAGTAACCATCGACAGATTCTCCCCCCCAACACTGGATTGTTGACTAGGTACTTAAGGGTTGAATGGTATGTGAACATCTTGAAATGTTTCCCTAATAAGTTATGTCTAAACTTCTAAAGCGCGTAGACCATAGCTAGGCCTTCCCTCTCTCTAGTGTTATAGTTCTGCTCTTATTTTGACATTTTTTTGCTATCAGATAATCCAATTCTCCTACTATTGGTTGCGCCAAAATAACTCCAAGTGCTATGGCAGATGCATCGACATGCACATGGAATGTCTTCTCCGAGTCTAGGAATACTAATATTGGTGCAGTGACCATTTTTTCTTTCAACGTATCCAGACCGTGTTGACAATCCTCATTCCACTGAAACTTTGTATCTTTCCTTAATAGTTTCTCCATTTGCGTGATGATCTGCACATACCCTTTGATAAATATTCTGTAGTATCCCTGTGTGTCCCAATGTTTCTCTTAGTTGCCGAACAGTTTTTGGTGGTGGCAGGTTAACGATTACTGCAATTTTTACAGGATCTACTAGTAAACCTTGCTTGCATACTATGTGGCCCAATAATATCCCAAACGTTGTTCTGAAGATGCACTTCTTAATGTTTAACGATATCTGGCACTGTTTGCATCTTTCAAACATTAGTCGCAAGACCTCTACATGATCTTTCAACAGGATATAGACTGTCCAATTGTCCAAGTATACCTCTAGAAATTGGTGGATAAATTATTTAAACGCAACTATGACTACTCTGGAAAATATTGCTGGTGCATTCTTCAGTCCAAACGGCATGAATGTGTACTAGTAGGATCCCCATTCCGTAGAAAAAGTGGTCTTGTATTTGTTTTCCAACGCTATCTTGATTTGATGATATCCTGAAAATTCGTCGATGAATGAATAAAATTCTTGTCCTCCTACATTCTCCAACACTTCATCCATGAAGGGCGTAGGGAACAGGTCATGTAGGCATGCATCATTCAACTTCCTCAAGTCGACACATATTCTTATTCCACCTTGTTTTTTCTCCTGAACTACCATCGGGCTTATCCATTCTGATTCTTCCATAGGTTCTATGATGCTGCTTCGAGCATCCTATCGATCTCAGCTTTGAATGTTTGCTTATATATCGGATTTTTTTGGTATGGTTGTTGTCTAGTCGGTCTTGCCTCATCTCTGAGTGGTATATTCATTTCACCTAGCTCGCCTACTATGCCCTTCATTTATGTAAACGTTGTGGGAAACAGGTCGTTGTACTCGCACAGTAACTCTGTTATACTTTCCATTGTTTGCTCATCCCAGTAGTATCCAATGTTGACCATTTTGGGATTCTCAATTGTCCCAATGTTGACTTTCTTCACCTTTATCGACGCAACAATTACTTATGATTCTAGAGGTGGAACTTCCACTTCTCTTTTGCCTTCCGCTTCCTCGATGTGAATATCACGCGGGTTGTGTTCCTCTGGTATTTCTTCCTGCACCTGGTAGCATGACAACATTTATTTCACTATCTGTCTATTCCGCTGTTGTTCCTCTATTATGAGTTCGACCTCTGGTTCCTGAATAAATATCAACCCTCTTATTTGCTTAAGTGTTGCATCTATGTTGGGGTTCTCATGTTCAAATGAGAAAGTGAATGTAAAGTTCTGTTGTAGTACTGGCCAACTCGTAGTTCCTTTGTGCAGTTCCTAGTCTGTATACCAATTTGTTGGGATGCCCTCTAAGGTATATACAAAATGATGAGGCCATTCCTCTAGGGGTGTCATTTTCCACAACGCTCTGCACTTCTCCAAGTGTTCCGTCGGTGCCCCCTGTCCATCATATTTCTGCTAATGGTTTATTTTCTATTTTGTGCCAAACCTTATGTGTAGTAACCGCTTGCATTGGTACCAATCCTTGATTGTTTCCTTATGTGCACCCCACCATCTTGCATGTGTGGCCTTGAGTGTTATACCGAGTGTTGAGAGTCTCTGATTTTCTAACACTTCAATCTTGTACTGTGTCAAGAATGCTTCTATATCATTTACCCCATGGAAATTCGGTGGTTCCCTTATCTCCGTACCTACCCATGTTACTGCGCAGTCTATTCTTGTGCATCTTCTTGTGGAAACTTCATGTAGTCTCTGTTGCCAGTTCTCTAAACATGTATCTGAGTCTGACATACATGAAGTAATGATCCACCAACTGAGTATCCCATATGCAGTTGGGTTTACGTAATCCTCATCTCGTGCAATTATTCTGTACAATTGGCTAATTTCCTCCAAGTCTAAGCAAGTAGGCTCTACAAACCTTTCTCCTTTTGATGGGTCTAATGGTGCAATGACCCTGTATTCTCCTGACTCAAATGTCATTTTCCGTGTCTTTAAATTGATTATGGCATGGTTATCAAACGCCCAATCCAAGCCGAGTAATGTTGGATCTGGTGTTGTCTCATCCACTATTTCAATCACCTCGAAGTCTGCTTTAGTGCACACTCCATCCAGGTATACTGTCACTCCTTTCAGTCTCCCAATTAGTATAACTCCATGTTGGTTTGCTAGTTTCAACTGAATGGGTGAATATCCTAATGTGGGATTTCCCATACATTGCCATGTTTTCTTGGGTAATACATTGACTTCAAATCCTAGATCCAGTATGATATCTCCCATGTTGAAATATCTTATGTTGGCATTCAGCCTGAACTCCCTACTTGTCCATCTCCTTGTATGTAGGTGATTGACTGTTTTTTTTTCTAGCTTTCCGTCTATCTCTATGCTACATCTTTCTAACATACTTTGTAATATCTTGACAGAGGATGGATCATTTAATATTTTTACACATGATTGCAAAAAACCTTTGATTGTACTTAGTTTTCCGAGGGACTGCATTTATTTGGTATGATCCAATGATGGAGGCATCTCGTACTCTGGTACTTCCTTGCTCTACTACGCAGTTGAGGTCGATGCGGTGTCTGGCTTAAGAAATTCTTGTCTAGCTTGTTGAAATGTTTCCTTCTCGTTCTGCGCATCAAACTGTTTCCTTGGTTCGACATTCTTCTTTACCCATTAGTGTTGTACTAGTTCTTGTCGGATTGCGTCATTTCCTGTTTTAGCTCCTCCATGCGTAACTATGTTGATGTTTCTTTCGTCGTTCCTCACTTCCGCTGAAATCCATTGAACATTCTGGTTGTTCTGATTCCTCTTTTCCTGGATCTTCCCTAACAACACAGGACATTCTTTCGTGCCATGATTAGATTCGCGAAAATACATACAAGTTGTTGGTGGAAGTGGACATTCTCTTGCATAGTGTCCTGGTTGTTGACAATTGTGACATACCATTGGTCCTCTACCTCTTCCAAAGCCTCCTCTTGCTCATCCTTCACCTCTGTAGCCAACTCGATCTCCTCACGGTGCATTATACGGAGGCACATGATTGTACTGTGTGATATTGTACTGAGGTTGTGTTGTGTTGTACTGTGGATGCGCAGTATTATATGGTTGTTGCGCAGTATTATACTGCTGCTGTGCAATATTATACTATTGTTGCGCAGTGTTGTATGGGGCTGGTACTTGGTTAAACTGAGGTGCAACTTTCCCGATCATCATTTATGCCTTCACCCTATATGCATATGATGTCCTCTCTCTCATCAAGTCCATAGTTCTATAATATTTGTCATCATGTCCCACTAACTTGCAAAAGTTGCAATATGAACTCTTTGGGACTATCTGGTACTTCTGCATCATTGGAAAATTATATGGGCCATGAACTTGTTTCTTAAAGATTTTGCACCATAGTCCTCCTGTTGGTAACGGATTTGGCATTCCTCCTGACATGTACTGCGCGAATGTTGGAAATTTGTTCTTATGGTGTCCTTTTGTCCTGCATGTGGTACAACAAATGACTTCTCATTTGTCCTTACTTTTGTTCAAGTTTAGCTGGAATGTTAAGCTCTTCAGATCCTCCTTCAGCTCTTCGATGGAAGGATCCATCTTCTGATATTGGTTTTCTTCTAGTTGCAGGGCTTCTTGTAGAGCCTCTGCCCATGTCTGAAACTTCTATTGTCGCAGTGGGTATTTCAAGTGTGGTAGTAGTGAATCGATGAACAAGTGCCTGTGTTGCATATCTTTCATGAGATATTTCAACTTGTCTTTCAGTCGCTTGAATCTCTGGTCAATTTCCCATATGGATTCTCTTGGTTTCTGTCTAACTTCTATCATCTCGTTCATGTATTGGTCCTCTGAACTTGGCTTCTAAAATTCATTTATCAATAACTTCTTGATATCCGCAATCGTTCTGGTTGTCCCCGGTGGATTGTTTGTCGTTACACTCATATACCAATCTAGTGCACAATCCCTTAGTGTGATAATGAGTTGTGCAAGTTTAGTTTCTTCCGATGTGATCTGTTTTGCTTCCTAGATCTTCTCACAGATAAATAGGTCCTTTTCCGGGTCCTCCGACGCTTCTCCTTTGAATTCTGGTAACTTGATGGTGGGATCATGTCTTGCCATCCAGAATCCTGAACTACTACCTCTGCACGGTGTAGATACTTGACTAATGCTTCCTGAACTGGGTCCCCCAGTTGTTGTTCCTTGTGTAGATCTACTTCCTGTTGTCTTCCTTCACCTGAAATTCAGTTGTCTAAATGATGGTGTTCTTTTTGGTGTGATAGTCGTACATGGGTTGATGGATTCCACACTGACATTAATATGGATATGATTGTTTCCTTCTATTCCCGCTCTAGGACCTCTCGTATGTTGCATGCAGGATTTCCTCAATCTGCTCCATAGCTCGAAGGTCCTCTGCCTCTTCTTCATCACTTGCCAAGCCTTCCCTCGTGGTTACAACTCTCTTCTTGGTGTTCACCTTGTATTGGTAGGGTACTCCAGTGCATTTCTTTCTAGCTGTCGCCATGATCTTCTTTATTTGGTCGTCATCCACCCTGATTGGGTCCAAGGCTTCCTCCTTCTTTCCTTTATCCATTTCTCCTTTCATTTCTTCTCTTTCTGTCAGTGCTTCCCCCTTCCTCCATGCACGTAGGGAAGTTTAGTTGTCTGATTCCATTGTCATTACACCTTTGTTATAAAGCAATATCTTAATAGAAGTATACAACGATATAATATACCTTCCTTGAGGCCCACATATAAACTCTTGCTCCGCTGCACTGTACGACTTCGCGATATTTACTGCAAATTCTATTATAAAGCCTGCTACAATACTGTCGAGCCAAAAATCTACTACGTAGGTGAATTTGTTATTCACTTGTTGTAACTGCTCAATCTAAACTGAGGCCCACTCTAACTGTCTGGTGCGGTTTGTTGCATGGTTATCCTTCAACCTCAACATCCACTCCTGCAATAAGTGTGGAAAATCAAAGAAAAATACTTCATGTAGATCCGTAAACACATACTTCTCAAGATATTTGCACAATGTTATTCTAGGGTTTCTATTATCTTTCTGCACAAACTCCAGCTCCTTTGTCTTCAACCAGCTTTCGATCTCTAGTTTTGTGGGATTCCACGGTCTCAACATCCCCTTTTAGCGATGGACTCTTCTCACCTTCTTATTTTCCAATTCGGTATTCCTTCTAACCCGCCTTTCGCAGATCTTACCCTCTTTTAACAGATCCCATCTACTCAATCCTCCATTGCTCCAACCGGCAACAAAACCATTTGTTGGTTTAAATATCTTTGAGTTATACCTTTAACATGATTGACCCAGGTTCAAGTCTACTGGGGTTCCAAAAAAGCCTCTAAAACTATTGGCCCTCCTGGTAAACTAGAAGGAAACACAGTACACAGGGTGCACTGCGCAGTCTCACTCGAGATAGTCTTAATGGGTGACTGCAATACTCAAGTGTTTGCAACCTAGGATTGAGTGGAGATTTGAGAAGTGTGTGATGAGGGTTCTATTTAATCTATTAAAGAAATATACTGTCATTTCCAATTATGCATGTAATGTAATTAGCTCATCCATTCATCATCCTAACATCTACTCATAAACAGTAAAAGAGACACAAGCATTCCATCACATAACACAGGTTTTACCATGGTTCAACCCCTCCTGGGCTACGTCCACAAAGGTCTAGCCCTCAAGCTCTTCTATTATAGCAGTTCCAAAACTACAGTGCCCTGCGCTTTACAACTCATCCTCAGTCGGGTTGAGACCTACTACGAGGCGGACTAGATCACACCAGGGTCCTCAGCATGTGATCTAACCCTCGAGATCTACCCTTCTGGCCCTCTACAACTCAACAATTTACAAAAGCAGGTCGTATGACAGAAGGATTACAACTAGTTATCAAAACATGAATCCCCCGCTGTCTCTTCAGAGTCTCTAAAATCGACCTTTGTATTCTTTCATAATGGACAAATACTACTTTTTAGACCTCCTAGGTATCTATATATACATTTATGGCTCATCAACCATTACAATGTATTACAAAAACCCTAACCCTAATGTCGTTAGGTCTTCCATGCATGAGCGCGTGCTGCTCTTCCTTCCAGCTGTCGCTTTCCTCGTGCATGCCTTTCTTCCCAAAATAGCCTTTCTTTTCGATTTGGCCTGCTTCCAACATTGTGTCTTTGTCATTCACTGAGGCAGAATATAAAGCATTGTGTGCAACAACTTGTGAAGCTGTTTGGTTGAGAAGACTACTTCAAGATGTTGGAGAAGAACAAAAGAAAGCTACGATAATCAAATGCGATAACCAGAGCTTAATCAAGTTGGTAGATAATTCAGTTTATCATTCAAGGACAAAACATGTTGATACTCAGTTCCATTTTGTTTGAGAAAAGATGCAGTCTAATGACATTTCTTTAATGTATTGTAATACTAGTGAAAATGTTGTTGATATTTTCACTAAGCCTCTTGGGAAGATCAAATTGGAACTATTTACTGAGATGTTAGGTG
>JASDQU010945788.1:35732-45792 GCA_032191745.1 Picea mariana
CATGTGTATGAAATTGTAAAAACATACCTTACCTTGCATGTGTATCAAATTGTATAGTTTATATGCCTTGAATTCATGAGCACAAAAAATCATTCTAATTTCTTTTGTGTATGTAATCATAGGAATAGGGTATCATATTTCATAAGTACCATGTCACCAAAATGTCTAATAATGAAAAGAGTTTATTACCACTGGCATATGCCAAACTGAAGTGCCACAACCCATATTATCATCTAATCATACCAAGAATCACACACACCATAACTTGTGAAGCTTCATCATAATACCATTGATATGTAAATATGTAGTGCACTAAGGAAAATGCTTGAAAATAATCATTTATGTGTTTTCTTATAGGCGACCTCACCTATTAATATTATATCATAAATATGTAGATAGGTCTTGCAAAACATTGGAGGATGTTTATAATAGGTGATGAGATTTCGAGTCAATAGTACCCACTACACCACCTAAACAAGCATGTGCATATTGATCATCTATAAATGAGTCATTTTTTGCATTAAGAAGGGTCATTGATCAATCGAGGGATTTTATGTGCATTGTTATTAGAAAAGGATGATAATCTTTCCACCTCATAAATGGTCAACTTGTGGATTGACTTGGATATGTGAGGCACCATAATGTTATATAATGATGAAGTGGGTGCATAATGTGGATTATGACTACAATAGCAGTGTATCCAAACAAAATTATTTACAATATACATATGAGAAAAATTAAGCTAATGACACTTGTTCTTGACTTGAGAATGCTTGGGYTGAATGTTCATGTAGGTGGGGTGGACATGGATGTAAACATATATTAGGAGGGAGCATTGGAGAAYTGGAGGCCTCTAGAAGAGAAACGTTTGACACTTCTTCTCGAGTGCTCACCTTGAGACCCATGCTCGATGGGTGTGCATACTTTAGAGCTTGACATYTGTCACTAATAGTTGGATCATTTCACATGTGGGCCTATCTAGTTATCAGCTACATTTGTTTTTGTGGAAAAAAATCACTATGTTATTGTTGTCCTCCCTCACCTTTCATATAAATAAATGGAGGAAAAAGTATTTCCATGCATCATGTTGACCACAATAAATGCATTAGAGATGTGAGAGTTACAGAAAAATTGTATCTTTCTTACATACTCTTCTTCATTGTAATTTTGGTCTCTTTATCTTGAGTGCGAGGGTTATCATGTTGATGCAAGGAAGGCTTTAGGGTTAGGATTTTCCCTAGGAAGACAAGGGAAGCTAGTGTTTGGAAGAAACCCAAGAGGATAAAAAGGAACACTTGCTCTTATAGTTCTTATGAGAGAAAATGATTAGGGTTTTTGGGCACTTGGAAACCTTGGTACTACTTGGAGTGCTTGACGAGGAGAAGATAGTGGGAGACTATCTTGTTTTCTCTTGTACACTTGTGTGATGGAAGTGTAGGTTCCAAAGATGACTTGCCATTGTGTATACTTTCTTGTTGTAGATTTTTGGTGGAGTGACTAGATTTGGTTGGGAGTCATTCCTACCTAGGAGGAGTTGGTGGCTAGGGTTTTCTATTAATGGTGGATTCCCTAGCTAGGGTTTTTAGTGAATGACTTGTACCATATTCTATTAATTTATTGGTATGTACTTGTAACTTCATCTTATGTATATATGAAGCATTCTTTGTTGTCCAAACTTCGTGTAGTTGCATATCTGACTTTTAGCTTATGTTCTCATGATAATTGATGCATATTGATTTAACATAATAGTGAGTATATTTTTAAACTATTTGAAATATATATATAAGATAAGTGGGAAGATTTATGAGAATGATAAATCTATTGTAATAATTAATTTTTAGATTTGTTTTTGTTTAGGGAAGTGATCCCTAAGGGTTGAAAATATTTCCCTTGAAATACAATTGTTTGGCGTTTATTTTCTTGTGTTGCCTTGTGGAATTTGTTGGACGGAAGTGAAATATATACTATTGTAATTTTCAATTTAGATTCATCCCTAAGGAAAACAAATCATAGGACATATATTCAAGGAACCTCATGGTTGAGGTGGAATTTCTGAATTTGCATTAAAATTTGTTCCAAGAAATTCTAACTTGGTATTAGATCTTATTTGTTTTATATCACTCTCTTGGTGAAGAGGGAGTTGTGTAATTCGATTGTTCCATACCTAGGAGAGGTTCTTGACCTTTATATCTTGTTGGGTGTGAATCCCTAGTGCACTTGGGAAGAATCAGTTTTCTATTTTTTTTCTTTGAGATTGATTCATATTTGTATGCATGACTACTCTTAGTATCAGAGAGTGTGCCAAGTTGGATGGTGATTCCAATTTTACACCTTGGAAGTTACAACTACAAATGTAATTGGAGGTTAAGATTTGGGATCATCTTGCACTCGATGATTCAAAACTATAGGTCTTACATAAAAACAAGGATGCTAAATTATTCAATGATGGATCACTTGATCACTCACATTGTAGATAAGATGTTAGGCCAGTAGATGTATGATGTCTTGGTGGGATTATGTTAGAGTGTGAGTGTATATAGGAAGATACTCTTAAGGAACAATATTTCAGACATCTACATGAGTAACATAGATACAATGGTGAGCTACCTAGCCAAGATCACAAAGTTGAGATATTAGTTGGATTCCACAGGGAAAAATGTGGAGGGTAAGAAGTTGTTGTTCATTGCATTCAATGGGTTTTCTCTATCTTGGAAATAAATTTTCCAAGGTGTTTTTGCTTGTGAGAAATCGCCTATTTATGATCATATTTGGTGATGAACTTGTGCAAGAAGAGATAAGGTTAGGATATTGTTCATTTAAGAAAAAAGAAGTAGAATATTCGACCCTCATTGAAAGGAAGAGGAATTGAGACAATAAAGGATACAAGATCGGTAAGGAAGAATCAAGCCAAGGGAACAAATGAATTGGAATGGACTAAAGGGTGAGCTTGGGCTATATGAACCAAACAAATTATATTGTTTGGATTCTCTTGATTTTTTGTTTACCTAGTCCAAATTTTACAAAGTTAATAAAAGAGTGTTAAAATAATTGGATTGAGCCATGATTTTAGAACAAAAAAAAATATTTTCTAATTTCAATAGAAGACCTGCCTAGGTGTTAGGAGAACTTACTATATCTTATCATCATCCTAATATTTTTTTGTCTCTTAAGTAGCTATGAAAATCAACGCCCCAAAGACTAGATTTTTTAATTCCATTAAACACATTTGGAATCTAATGTCTTATTGCAAAGGCCCCAAAGGATGGATAGTTTGGTGGGAGCATGATATTGTCAATATCACAACTTTAATGCAAGGATATGTGAGGTAAATCGTCATTGTTATGAGACTGGAGAGTAAGGTTGTGATGGGATAATTTGAGAAATTGTCTCAATAGATACATCTTAACCCTTTTAATGACCAAATATGGGCCAAAGCAATGAAGTTAAGACATTTCATAAAAGTAAAAGAAACGTTAAAAGGGTAGGATGCAAAAATTTGAGCCATGATGCATTGGCTTAATATGTGAGATAGTCAACTAAATCCTTCTTCAAATCCCCATTAATGAAGGACATAAAAATGTATGAAATATTTGAGGACTTATAAAGGATGCATAACAAATCATGAAGATATTGAAAGAGGATTTGTGAAACACTAGTAGTTGGTTTTTTATTCCCAAGGGTTGATGGAGGAAGGAAAGGTGCCCATGAAAACATGCACAATTTAGTCCCATGTCATATTTCACCCTAACATCAAAGACTTTGTGATCGGGATTTGACATTAGATGAGTTGATAATAGCTTTTAAAAAGATGGTTGATAATAAGTCCCTGGGTATAGGTGAATATCACTATGAATTTTACAAATCCACATGAGACATTGTTCTACCTCACTTGTTCCAACTATACAAGTTGTATAGAACCAATGATTAGGGAGTTTCATTATCAAAGAGATTATCAATTTTATTCCAAATCTTACACACCCTAAGTCAATTATAGGTTGGTGCCTAATCATGTTGTTGAATTGTTTGTACGATATACTGTCCAAATCCCTAGCATTGCATTTGAAGAATATTTTGTTAAATAGAATCAACCGTGAACAAATAAACTCCATTAGAGATCATTATATTTTATACAATTCCATCACTATATGAGAGGGCATGGAATGGGATAGAATCCTAGGTCTAGACACCATGCTAATTAAAATTGATCTTGAAAAATATTATGATAGGGTGGAGTAGTAGTTTGTCATTATTATGTCAAAGGCCCTTGGGTTTGGCCCTTTTTTCATTAAGGCTATTGAAAACTTGATTACAAATTTTTTAGCTTGCTTGTCTAGTAACCAAGATAGATCTAAATACATCGTCCTATTTAGGTCAATTAGATAGGGATTACCCATGTCATGGGGGCCTAAGAATTAGGTTATTTTTAGTAGAATAGAATGGCATGGAGCCTAATCAAAGGTATCACCTTTCTAGGCCTCGATGGTGAGCATCTTGTCAATAGAAACTTTGTTGATGATTCTTTCCTCACTGTACGGGAGGAAAAATATAGCCTTCTTAATATTATGGAATATATGTTGATTTTTTGTGAACACTCAATATCCAAACTATATATGGAAAAAAGACAAAAGGAAATACCTTACTATCCTACATACCACTAGATAAATTTCAAGTCCTCAGTGATCTTGTTTGTTTTTCATGCCTCTCATAAGGAGTTGTGGGAGGTTTCCTTTGAAAGAGTCATAAAGAAAATTGACAAATGGATTATTGTTGGGTCATATTTATGTCAAGTTGCATTTATAGTTTTGCTCGTATTGTATGATGGTCACCTAGAAAGTTAGTTGGGATTATARGGCTCTAAACACTTGACTCGRTGAAATAGTGGATCTTTATTGCAATTATCASCTAAAATAGGGGGATTTTAGGGTTTTGGAGGGGAGAATCATAATTACTCATTGTATCATTAAATAGAGAGTGCATGAGAKTATGAGGAGACTAAGAGTAAGTTCACTCCCTCCATTGAAGATGGGAAAGAAAAGYGTTTGTAATTTMTTTATGTATTTTCTTTGAGGAGCAATAATAATAATGGATGAATATCCTACTAGTTGCATTTTGTATGATTTTTGTGTATTTGGGTTCATTAATTTAGTTKGTTTAATTTTACCCATTGGCACTCTTTAAAGTCTTAACAAATTCCATTTTCAAGGAAGTGACCAATTCTACCCTCTATGGCCAAGTGAGAACAATGACAACGAGGAAAGATTTCTTGGAGAATTCATGGTTCGAGTTTTTCACTATAGTTTTTGGAGTGAAGGACTATATTCCACTAAACCATGGAGCGGATCTATGGATATGATATCATTATATGTTTCCCTCAATGTAGAAAAGTGGAAAAAAAAACTCTCATATCTATGTATTTCTAAGGTCATGTGTGAGTTATAGATGTTTTGTGCTTTATTTTTAGTCATAATTTGGTTTATGGGTTGTGAATATGGGGTTATGTTGTTATTCAGTGGGAAATATATCATGATTTTGCTTATAAAACTATTTTTGGTTGTGTATTTGAGGTCCATCCATTATTTCCAATGTTTTGCGGGCATTTTTGTATCTCTATTAGATTATGGAACAATGTTGAAACTGATTTCATCTATAGTTCTTGTATAGATAGCTAGATCTAGGAAAATATCTTTCATATCAAAGGCTAAAAGAAAGGTTGAAGTTTGATCTGTGGATATTCATTTACTTGTCCATAATAATAATATCGATGTTGTGCAAATTCTATCAATGTATGGTATTTTTGATATGGTCAAAAGAGTATAGGTATATGAGTTGAGTTGACTCTAATGGATTGTATGGAAGTGGCATATTCACTCCACCCTAAGGTTGATTTTTCTTGGGGATTTCAAATCGAACCAAATGGTCCATGAATTAAAAAAAGTTGAATATTGAAGATAGGATTGTGTTCACAACATTAATAGTTGTGCATTGATCTTGAGTTTGGAATAAAGGGTTGCAGTGAGTTGTTATTTGTCTTTACCACCTATTTGGAATGATATTAGGGATATTGTATATATGGCAGCAGTTAAACCGGGTAATTATGGAAAATAAATCAAGGGATGTACATAGAGTCTAATAAAATCAAGTTCACAATTGTTTGAAGATAGTGACAGTTGTGCACAATGCCAATATCATGAAGACTACATACGGATTTTCTACAAGATTTAACACATGATGTGAATGCAACTCAAATATCTTCTAGAAATATCTGATATCCAATCGAATGGAGAGTGCATTGGTGATGCATGTTGGAGAATCTTTGGGTTCCAAACAAGGAAAATTTTAGTGGCTAAATTTTTCCCATGGGTTAATTTTCCATGTTTTTCCCAAAAACAAATTCACCAATTTTCATTTTTTATAAAAATGATTTGCCCAAAATCCGTAAGATAAAATATTTTACCTTAAAATTCACCCAAATTTTATAGAAACTAATATAAAATTCTATATTTTTAAATATTTTTACAAAAATATCGCCAAACATTTAATAGTTTGCATATTAAGGACTAGTAAGATTCTCCAAGGTTTCTACATTTTAAGATAAATTTCCATCTTTAAAATTATCCCTAGTTCCAATTATGAGATCTAGGTTTCATGAAAGTTGTGTGAATCCACCCATATGATTGCACCTATCATGAGTTCCATGCAACCATTGAAGAGAAATCAAGGAGCGTGGTGTATGCCTTGGTTTCATATCATTTATTCTTTTGTAGAAGTGCATAAGGTTTTTGTGCAGGCATGTATTTTATTAAAATCACCTCGAGTCTCAAATACCAAGTGGTGAGTATGAGAATCCAAGAGATATCGAGATAGAACTCAATCTAAAATATCTCTTTCTCGTGAGAATATTAATAGAGAGGAGAATGAATTTGATAGACCTGAATATGTACTTACCAAATCTTGCATATCCACTAGAAGGTATATTATTTCATCATTCATTGAGATGAAATGAAACCAACCTAATTATGGACTATTGTGCATGTTAAACATGTGTATTACAGCCTACAAGGATTAGTCCAAAGTTGTGGGAACTTGCACTGATATATCTGGTGGCTTTTAGTACATTATGTAATGATGGAAGTGTTTAAATTATCACTCGGAATAATGGGTATATGGAGGTTATTTCCATAATCAAATATGAACATATGGGTATGAAGGATTACAATGCCATTGTGGGTGCAAATTTTCCATTCTCTCGTTTTGCACATGTATTTTTCTCAGAGTTATCACCTTGTCTCTCTTCATGGTTGTGACCTATTTGTATCAATATCAGGCATGCATGACTCAAATATGCAGATTAGTGTTCATGTTGTGTTGGAGTCAAAATGTTCTATGTTTTTTCCCTTCTTTGGGCACGTTTCTCGATGAGTTTCATCCAAAGTCTGACTAGAAAATTAGAAAGATAGTTGGAATTGCATATTTCATTGATTGAGATTACATATTCCAAGTTCCTTGGGGGGGTTTTAGGGCATTAAATCCATTTATGCATTCAAAAACACAAATTGAACACAGTAAAATTGTGATTTAGCCAATGATTGCATGGTCAAATTTTGTTGATAGTTGTCGGAAAAAGTAAAAAATGTAGAACATTTGGTCACCATGGACGATAAGAGATAAAAGAAAATAAATCATTTATTTTCTAGGATGTCTATCTCCCATACCTTGTAAGTAGCTAGGATTTATGGTGTATTCCATGTTGTATTAAATCTTCTATATTGTGTGGAAATGATGATAGTCATCACAAAAGAGATGAGGACCTAGGATACAACCAAATTTTGTGAGTCTCGAAGGTAGTTTTCAAGCATTTATATTGGGGATGTGTGGTTGTTCTCTCTTAGTTTTGGAACCACTTTGCATTGGAGGATAAAAAAAAAATTATGTGTTGAAAATTTTCCATTCTGACTACTATTCATCATTATTATGATGCATAGGCTACAAGAATCCTTTTCAAAAAGTTTTATGAGCACAAATAGATATCTACATCGATTCGACCAAGGTCTATAGATGAAGACTAAATAGATATTTCAGGGAATGTTGTATCTTTCTCTAAAAACATTGCATCCACATTTCCTTCCTTTACAAGATGAATCTCAATGGTTTCCTTACTTTGACTTGACATGCACATGGATAGGAAGGCTCAATGGTTGGATGAGTTAATTAAAAATTCTATTGAGTTGTAAAATCCTATGCAATGAACCTAGAACATATGAGGAACAACTTGGTGGAGAGATATCCTAAGTCCAATAGATCGGCATCAACAATATGCATGGAAAAAACACATTGGATGAATTAATAGTGTTGACACATACATGACGGTCCACATGTAAAATTGGGTAAATTATCTTATTGGCTTACCTTTTATTTTTGGAGGTTTGGCATGTTGGAGTTAATCTTGATCAAGTGCACGTTTAGAAGGGAAACAGAGTGAAAATTTGATTCTTATTTTCTAGATAAACTTAATGCCAACAATAGTCATGTTGAAGTCTAATATAAGTGACAAATTCTATAATTGTATGAAGCTCTTATTAAAAAATAGAGTTGAGTGTGTGACCCATATACATATATGCACATTGTTTTATTTAAACAATGAATATGTGCCAAGGGACCAATCGATTATGCACATGATTTCATATGCAATAGTAGTATGGTGAGTGGTAACAAACTTGCAAGACATGAAACTTGACTCAACATTTAGCGGGCAGTGGATGTGGTCTATGCACGAACTTGAAAAATTGGATCATATTGATGGCACGAAAAGTATATCCCTTCAAATGTTTGAAACTATGATAGAGTAGACATGATGCATTGCATATCGGTTTGTAATTAGTCTTATATTTTTTTCACTTGTCCCTTTTTATTTTGGTTGTACATCTAAGGTGTAGTTAACTGATTTCCTGGTTGGTTACACCTTTGATTGTGGAACATTGCAACTCACTTCAGAGTATGTATGGCCATTGGCTACTAGGATGTTGTTGTGTACTCATCACATGTAATTGAATATACATAGTTTTAAGACTGCCTTTTGATGATCCTAGATTATTACTAACTTGCCATAATAGATTTGTGCATCTATGTCTTACATTTTTAGAGGTGCATATATCTCTTCCAGTTGAGTTTCACTTTTGGTGTAGGTGGTTCCATATCAATCTTGGAAGTTGCATAGTGAGCCAATATTTTATTATGACCYGAGATTAATATTTTATTTTATAGACAGTTCTTCCTTTGTATGGTTGTGTCTCCTTCCTATGGTTGTGATATTGAGTCTATGATATTATACCTTTGAGCTTGAGTTTGATATTATATTGTATKGTTTTGCATATGTTCTCAACTCGTGCTTTTGAATTCGGGMTAATGATGCAATAATAGTTTGCAGGTTAGTTTGAGTTTTTATTGAGTTATAGTGCTAACGCCTATTAATGAGTCAATGATCATTCATGCATGGTGGGATCATGTTGGATGGAGTGAATGAACCTGTTAGCGATATTTCTTGTCTCGGGATTAGGCGTACCCAGGTCTGCAGTTTGCACGGGAAGCACCTGAGCATGTCACGAGAGAATCCCATTTTGTAGCAGCAAGTAAAGCAAGCGAGCGGGTGAAGTTTTGCCTTCAGCAGTCGAGAACCATCCTCAAAGCAAATCGACGGTAAGAATATTACATAGGAGATCAACGAAATCCCGTCGACCGTTAGATCTCTAGAAGTTGCGCCGAGGTTAACCCCTAGCGTGCAGAGGAGGACAATCGGAATTTTCAAAGACAAGAAACTCTTGCATGTAGGAATCGCGATCCGTGATTTCCTGACTGGATCAGAACCGTCCGTCAGCAGGGACACGTGTCGAGAGATCCCGCAAAGTCGGGGATCGGGTAACTGAAAGTCCCGTGCACATGACAATAGGAATCGCGATATCCCGATATGCGATTTCTCGACGGAATTAAGGACCATAGTGCGGGACAGGTGTCAGAAGATCAATCCCTTTAGGGAGACAATGCCAAGTGGCATCGACATATCGCG